>LOEQ01002905.1:55624-75360 GCA_001685075.1 Bramus lutescens | reverse complement strand
ATATATATATATAATTTCTTTCCTTTTATTAGGACTTGAACTATCCCAAGGAACACAGAAAAGCAGGTTCCATGTGCTTCCCAACGGCACCTTGTCCATCCAGAGGGTCAGTATTCAGGACCGTGGACAGTACCTGTGCTCAGCATCTAATCCACTTGGCAAAGACCACCTTCAGGTCATGTTGTCTGTGGTTTCTTACCCTGCTAGGATCCTGGAGAGGCATGCCAAGGAGATCACGGTTCATTCTGGGAGTACCGTGGAATTAAAGTGCAGAGTGGAAGGCTTGCCAATGCCTACAATTTCCTGGATACTTGCAAACCAAACGGTGGTCTCAGAAACACCCAAGGGAAACAGAAAAGTCTGGGTAACACCTGATGGAACCTTGATCATCCGTAATCTTAGTCTTTATGACCGTGGCTTTTACAAGTGTGTGGCCAGCAACCCAGCCGGCCAGGACTCATTGCTTGTTAAGATACAAGTCATCACAGCTCCCCCTGTCATTCTAGAGCAAAAGAAGCAAGCTGTGCTTGCGGTTTTAGGTCAAAGTTTGAAACTGCCCTGCACTGCAAAAGGAACTCCGCAGCCCAGTGTTCACTGGGTCCTCTCTGATGGGACTGAACTAGAACCGTTGCAGTTGACACGTTCCAAGTTTTTCTTGTATTCAAATGGAACCCTGTATATAAGAAACATTGCTCCTTCAGACAGGGGCACTTATGAATGCATTGCTACCAGCTCCTCAGGCTCAGAGAGAAGGGTAGTGATTCTTACAGTGGAGGAGCAAGAGACAGTCCCCAGGATAGAAATTGCCTCTCAGAAATGGACAGAGGTGAATTTAGGTGAGAAACTGCTACTAAACTGTTCAGCTACTGGGGACCCAAAACCTAGAATAATCTGGAGGCTACCATCTAAGGCTGTCGTCGACCAGTGGCACAGGTAAGCCTCTCTGTTGGAACTATCCCCTTCATTTATTTAGCTGTACTCCATCTAAAATGAGAAAGTGGTACAGTAAGGAGAGCAGCAGCTTCAAACACCACCCAGGATGCACAGGAAGGTGACTTTCTATAGAAGGGTATTCCATTTGATCTCACTAAACACTAAGTCACTCTTACATGCTTAACTCTGGGGTCCAGATTCTTGATTTGGACAGTTGAGAGCTGTAAGAGAATCTTATTAGCCTCCATGTTGGTGGCAGGCAATATTTTTCCTTTTTTCTTTTCTTGTGGCTGCTTTAAAAATAGTAACTGTGTAAAGTTATTCATAATCTCCACATCAAAAAGAGAACTCGCGATGAGGTCAAGGCTCTAGGAACAAGATGTTCCGAGTTTCATTCAGGACCTTCTTATCAGATGCTTCACACGTAAATTACATCATAATCCTTTCTTTCTTAAAACTGCAGTGCACTTCGTGAAAGTTACATTAAGACATTCTCAGAGTAAAATATATTAAACATTCCATAAATATAAAAATAAGGTTAATTCACAAGATGAAAAACCATTTTCTGCTATGTTCTTTATAAACTTTTGCTTTACAAAGCAACAATTATAGCTTGTGAATTATAAATTCTTGTGATTTCCATGACTTTGTGTAGTGTTTTTCCATAATCTAGAAAAAAATGGAAATGAGCACTTTTAATTTTTTCTTTAAAATATTCATGCAATAAAAAGTAAACATAAATGAGCTTAAATGTATATTGGTATAACTCAAGGTCTTTTTCCTAGTGTTCCAGTGAATTGATACAGAATAAAATGAACAGACTTATAATATTTAATCCAAGGGTCAATATTAATTTTAAGGTTTTTCAAGGCATCAAAATTACCTTAAATGTTAAACTGTAATGCACTAAGATATAAAGTTATAAAATGCTGAGCTAAAGTGTGAATGTTAGAAGCTACATGTTTACATATATTTTCTCCCGTGTGTATCCCTATCTTGGCATTTGATATCTTTAATGCTTCATTTACCAGATTTGCCTTTAATTTCACAACACCACCTCTCAGAATTGCTGCACTGGCTCTTGTTTTTGCAGCTCTTTATGAATTATAGGATTACTTTATTTACTGCTTGGAAGAAAGTGACTGGAATTTTGATGGGATTTTTTTTTTCAATGAATCTACAGATTAACCTTTTGACCTGGTAGCATGGGACCCCTTACCATTTTTTTTGTATTCCCTAGAATTTATGTTTTATAGTTCTCGATTTATAAGTTATCAAAGCTTTTTGATGGTGTATTTTTAGTTTCCTATGTAAAATAATGGCCTCTGAAAATAAGGTTAATTTCTTCTTTTCTGATTTGTATGACTTGATTCCTTCTCATTCCTTATTGCTTTCACCAAGACTTTCCTACTATATTAAGCAAAAGCAGTAGGAGTAGAGGGAGCCTTGTTCTGATCTAAGGAACACTTAGCCTTTTCTAATTCAGTGTGATATTGATGGTAGATTTTTCATATATAGGCTTTCATAATTAGAGATTTATTCCTCCAATATCTAATTTATTATCATAAAAGGATATTAAACCTTATTAAATGCCTTTTCTGCATTTGTAAAGATAATCATATGATTTTGTATTTGATTGTGTTATATTGTTTATTGATGTGCAAATGTTAAACTACCCCTACATTCCTGAGGTTAATTGTAATCAATCATGGTCTATGTACAAATTGAAATGCCCATATCAATTTACTTGTATTTTGTTGAGAAATTTTGCATTTATGCTCATTGCGGATATAGGTCTAAAATTTTTTATTATGTTTTCGGATTAGAATGAGGATGTGCTGCCCCTTTAAAAGTATGTTGAGAGTTTTATTTATACTTTAAGAAGAAGCGCAAATAACTCTTTATATGTTCATAGAAATCATCAGTATGGCTGTCAAATACTAGAGCTTTTCATTAGTGCTTCGGTGTCATTACTGTTTATATATTCTTAATTTTAGTAGGCTGTATACTTCGTGGAACTTTCCAGTACTTCTTGGATTCATGTGCTTTGCCATATAGTTACTCATAGTAGCTTTTAAATAATCTTTTGTATTTTTGTAGCATCAGGGTTCTCTAGAGGAACAGAACCAATAGAATAAATATACACTGAATAGGAATGTGACTTACTGGACTCCACAACAAGGTCTGGGTAGTCCAACAAATGGCTGTCTTCACATTGAGGAGGCTGAGAACTGGTTGCTTCACATTCCGAGGTTGAGTGTCTCAGAAGCCCTAGTCTGGACCTGAAGTCTTTAGTCCACTTTGACAGAACAAGGAAACTGACTTCAGATGTCAGCCAAGGGTGGAGGGGCAGCAGAGTAGAAGAGCTCACCAGCAGGAAATAAGGGGAAGCAGGGCAAATGGCTTCAGCAACTTTTCCTCTGGACCTCCTTATGTCTCTGCTGCTGCTGGAAGATGCTATCCACATGTAGGGTGGGTCTTCCTACTTACAATAATCAAGAAAAAAAAATCTCCAGTCATACCCAGAGCCTACCTCTAGACAACCTAGATGACAGCTCATAGGCATGCCTAGAGTCTTGTCTTGGATCATTCTAGATCCTGTCAAATTGACAAAATTAACTGTTGTTATCAATTATGTTTCTTTGTTGATTTATATGACTGTCTTCTTATTATCTAGGTAAAGATTTAGAAATACTATTTTTCTTTTTTGCAAGTCCATAAATTTCATTGCTGTTTGCAATTTTGCTTTAATTTTGTATTTTGGTGTTTTTCTTTTAATTTGGGTTCAGTTTGTCTTTGTTTTCTAAGTCAATAAGGTTGCTATTGTTTGAAACTTTTAAAAAAATTATGTATTTTGGTATAAATGTTTCTCAAAACTGATTTTGCTATATTACACAGATCTTGATAGTCTGTTATAATTTTAATGTTCTTAAAATTCCTTCATTTTTCAATTACTCTTAGCTCATTTAGGAGTGTGTTACTTAATTTCAATTTATCTATTTACTTTTTTATTCAACAACATGATTTCAATTTTTAAAAATGTATTGAGACTTGATATATGAGTTGTCCTAGAGAAAATTCTAAGTGCTAATGTTTATTATATTGATTAGATGAAGTGTCCTAAAAATTTGTGTGAGGTCGGTTTTCTCAGTATAGTCAAACCCAGATGTTTCTTAATGTTCCTTAATTTTTCTGTCTAGACTTTTTTCTCTATTGAAAAGGTTGCATATTAACATTTCTACTATTATTGCACTGGACTTAATTCTTCAGATCTAATATTTGATATATATAGTTGGCACCATATCCAGTGCATAATGTTTACAGCTGTTCTGTCATCATCATTCTGGTTTGTTTTTGTTGCTGTGAAAAACGCTATGATCAAAAGAAGACTAGGAGAAGACAGAGCTTATTACAGCTTCCAGGTTATAGTCCAACATTCAAAAGAAGTCAGGGATGGAACTCAAGACAGGAACTTGTGTTGACGGAGGTTTCTGTCCTGCCTGGTCCCACAGCCATTCAGTCCCAAAGAAACACAGAGGCTTACATTAATTACAAATGGGTTAGCCTATTAGCTCAGGCTTCTCATGAACTCTTATATCTTACATTACCCCATAATTCTTGTCTGTGTTAGCCACATGGCTTGGTACATTCTCATCTTGCTTCTTCTGCATCTGGGTGACAACTGCAGACTGAGCCTTTCCTCTTTGCAGAATTCTGCTATTCTAGTTGCCTGCCTATACTTCCTGCCTGGCTACTGGCCAAAGAGCATTTTACTAAACCAATACAAGTGACAAATCTTCACAGGGTACAAGATCCCACAGCAAACTTGAATCAGGAACATGAAAGAATACTGTTTGAAAGTTCACTCACTGTCTCATGCTCAGCTATGTAAAAGTAGATTGCTTGTTCATTTTCTGGATGCCCAGACCCAAATAATCACACAGAAACTATATTAATTACAACATAGCCTGTTAGTTCAGGCTTCATATTAATTAATTCCTACATCTTAAATTATCCCGTTTCTATTAATCTGTATATTACCACAAGGCTGTGACCTACCATTAAGGTTCCTTTCTCCTTTAGCAGCTACATTGTATCCCCTTGACTGTACTTACTCTGTGTATCTCTTCCAGTCTGGCTATATTCTGCCATGCCATAGGCCAAAGTAGCTTTATTCATTAACCAATACAGAAGAACATCCCACATCACAGCTAGATTTCTTATACAGCCCAAGAGCAACTGCTTATGGATGCTGCCAACCAGGGAGAGAAGAGGGAAGGGAGCCTCCCTTATCAATCAACACAATCTCCCTCAGACATATTCACAGGGCAATGTAGTATGTAAACTCCATCAGTTGAGACTCTCAGCTAATTTTAGACTTTTCAAGCAGACAGGGAAGCAAAGATAATCTTGTCAAATTGATGATTGTCTCTTTTTGAGGTTTTTCACTTCAAGGCTACTTCAAAAGTCCCCAGCCCTCTCCTAAGCAGATAAGCTTGTTCTTATGTCATTGTTCTTCCAGTGTTGGTTAATGGAGGATGTTACATTCTGGAACATCATTAGAACAGATCTGAGGTGTCACTTTTGTTGTTGTTTTTGTTTCTAAAAGGCTGTCTCTTTACCAGTAGCATTAACATTAACCAGAATCACTGATTAACATTAATCAGAAGCAGTGACTGCTTTGACAAAGAATCTGTGTTCTTAGAAGCTCCTAAGGTAATTGTAGTGCACACTAAAATTGGAGTCTAGATCTCAAACTTAATTATTCTGTCAAGTACTATCTGTCAAGTACTATGATCAAAGTTCCTGGCCACATCTATTGAATCTGGATCTCTGGAAAGAGAAGCCATGAAATATGCATAAATTTGGCCCTATACAATCCTAACACAGGCTCTAGGAGCACCAGCATTTAGGGATTTGGTCCTCAGACTCTCCTACATGTGACAATCACGTGAAAAGCCTGATGTCTAGGCCAGCTCCACATCACGTAAGCCGTACATCCTAGTCTTGGAGCATAGGTCCAAGTATTTCACACTATACACGTTGAAGATTTAATAATGCAGCCAAACTTGAAAATAAATGGTTTTAGAATGCATTAGGAAAAATTAATAACAGGTGGTAATGTGCCACTAGACACAAGACAGGCTTTCCTAAAACTTAAACCAAGTTAATCTGAAGATTTCCTCTATAAAATGGCAGAAATACTTGAAGATTAAACAAAAAAATCTACACAAAGTTTCAGTAATTTCCTTTATTTGTGTGTACATTCTCATGATTTCACATTGGCATCTTTCCAGAGAAATTCCTTCCACACTTGAGAACAACAAAAAAGCACAATATTATTCTCTATATAGTACTCTCCAGGTCTGAAAATGACTTGAGGCTGTTGACTTGGATAACAGTTACGCTTCAAGAAGTCCTGGGCTAGCCGGACGACTTGGCAGGTGAAGATGCTTGCTGCTGTCCTGACCTGTATGCTCTCAGGCACTGGAACGTCTCTCTGGCTCCCATTAGAAACTTGTAAAATGTATTCTTTAAGAAGTTTTGGGGCAGACTAGATGGTTCAGCAGGTAAAGACACCCACTGCCAGGCCTGATTACCCCATTGTACATGGACGTGCACACATATTTCTGAGTTTCATTTGTGAGTTTAGCTCATGCTGTCAAAAGAAAGAGGGAAAGTACACTTAGGTGCCCTTGATTCTGCTCTTATCACTCAAAGCTATACTCAATTTAATCTGAAAGATCTTCCATCTGGTGGTCAAATGTGGCAATTACAGACAATGCAGTGTTAGTCCACAGTGCTGAAGCCAATACAGAAACCAGTCATTTTACAGCAGGTGCTTCGTTTTCTAATGAGTCTTAGATTGGTGTTCTCTGTGCCAGCAGAGGAGAAACTGTTCTCCAGTTAGATAACTTAATAACTGCCTCTTTAATATATTTTAAAACTATCATCAGGCAATAATTTAACACATACATATAAGTTATTTTTCCTCATTAGTAGAAAATTTATATTTTTCTGGATCCATTTGTTTGGTACATAAAACAGCTAAGAACGTGCTACTTCCAGCATTTCTCTTACCCTGCGCTGTCTTAAAAATTATATAAAGGAGATTCACTTAAAAGTGTATTTGGGAAATAACCACCTGTCTCAGGTAAATCACACCTTGTTATAGAGCTGTTTTTAAAGCAAATGGCTTGGATAAGAGTAGGTGATTAAGATCTTCATTGTAACATTTTAAGAAATATCCATAAAGTTAATTCCAAGCATAAAACATATACATGTGCACACACACACAAGCACACACAATAGGATGTGGTAGATACAGTGATAAGCTTGATAGTAACAATGATTTTCATTGTATCTATGTGTCAGAATTTCATAGTAATAATTTACACATACAACTATGGCAGTAATCTCTTGGTAAGGCTGGAGGGAGGTAGCATCTCATAAATCAGGTCACTTCTACATAGTATGATTTTTTGGAAATGTGCGTAAGTTGGTCTCAAATTTTTAGTTTTTCGTGTGTATGCCCATGCTCATGTTGGTGTGTGCATGTGGGGTGGCTAGAGGTAACTAAACAGCAGGTGTCTTCCACAATCATGTTCTAGCGACTCTGGTCAACTACACGAGCTGTCTATCAAGTTCCAGGGATTCACCTGTCTCCATGCCCCTGGTGCTGAGGTTACAAATGCACACTACCATATGTACCATTTGGGCATTGGAGATCTTATAACTGTGCAACAGACAATTTGCTAGCTGAGCCTCCTCAGCTCCATGTCCAGTCTTGGAAAAAGGTAACTCTGCCCACGGTAATTAGCTGTACTTTCACGCTTGTCTCTCTTCTTCTTAGAATGGGCAGCCGAATCCATGTTTATCCAAACGGATCCTTAGCTATTGACTCCGTGACGGAAAAGGATGGCGGTGACTACTTGTGTGTGGCAAGAAATAAAATGGGAGATGATCTGATCCTGATGCGTGTCCGCCTAAGACTGACACCTGCCAAAATTGAACACAAGCAGGATTTTAAGCAGCAAGCGCTCCACGGGAAAGATTTCCAAGTGGACTGCAAGGCTTCTGGCTCCCCTGTGCCTGAGGTATCTTGGAGTTTGCCTGATGGAACAATGATCAACAATGCTGTGCAAGCTGACGATAGTGGCCGCAGGACCAAGAGGTACACCCTTTTCCACAATGGCACCTTGTATTTCAACAGAGTTGGAATGGCAGAGGAAGGAGATTATATTTGCTATGCCCAGAACACCTTAGGGAAAGATGAAATGAAAGTCCACCTGACAGTCGTGACGGCCATCCCACGGATACGGCAAGGCTATGAGACCAACATGAAGATCAAAGCTGGAGATACAGCTGTTCTTGACTGCGAGGTCATTGGGGAACCCAAGCCAAGTGTATTTTGGTTGCTGCCTTCCAATGACGTCATTTCATTCTCCATCAACAGGTATGTATTTCATGCCAATGGAACTCTGTCCATTAATAATGTGAAACTGCTTGACTCTGGGGAGTATGTGTGTGTAGCTCGGAACCCTAGTGGTGATGACACCAAAATGTACAAACTGGATATTGTCTCTAAACTTCCACTAATCAATGGCCTGTACACAAACAAAACTGTTATTAAAGCCACAGCTGTTCGGCACTCCAAAAGACACTTTGACTGCAGAGCCGATGGGAGCCCCCCTCCCCAGATCACGTGGATTATGCCGGACAACATTTTCCTTACAGCTCCATACTATGGGAGCAGAATCACAGTCCATAAGAACGGAACCCTGGAAATCCGGAACATCAGGCTCTCAGACTCAGCGGACTTCACCTGTGTGGCTCGGAATGAAGGCGGTGAGAGTGTGCTGGTGGTGCAGCTAGAGGTCCTGGAAATGCTGAGAAGACCAACGTTCAGAAACCCATTCAACGAAAAAGTCAGCGCTCAGGCTGGCAGGTCCACAGCACTGGACTGCTCTGTGGACGGGAACCCGCCCCCTGAAATAATCTGGATTCTCCCGGACGGCACGCGCTTTTCTAACAGAAGGCAACATTCCCCATACCTGATAGCGAGCAACGGTTCTCTCATCATTCATAGAACAACTCGGGACAAGTCAGGAAAGTACCGCTGTGCAGCTAGAAATCAGGTGGGCTATATTGAGAAGCTCATCGTACTAGAAATCGGCCAGAAGCCAGTTATTCTGACACACGCACTGGGGATGGTGCAGGGTGTCAGTGGAGAATCCCTATCACTGCACTGTGTATCTGATGGGATCCCTAAGCCACATGTCAAGTGGACCACACCAAGTAGTTATGTAATAGACACACCCCACATTAATGGTAAATACATACTGCATGAAAATGGCACATTGGTCATCAAAGAAGTGACCGTTTATGACAGGGGAAATTATATCTGCAAGGCTCAAAACACTGTTGGCCAGGCAGTGGTGACTGTTCTGGTGATGATTGTGGGCCACCCTCCCCGAATTATAAACTCCCCTCCCCGGAGCATGCTCAGGAGGACAGGAGAGGCACTTCGGCTTCACTGTATGGCCCTGGGAGCCCCCAAGCCAGAGATCATCTGGGAGAGGCCAGAACACTCCCTGCTCTCAAAGGCAAGAGGAAGGAAACCCCACGGAAATGAGCTGCTTTACCAAGGTACCCTGGTCATTCAGGATCTCCGATCCTCCGATTCTGGAATCTACAAATGCACAGCACGGAACCCACTAGGTGCTGATTATGCAACAAGTTACGTTCAAGTCATCTGACAGGAAGAACAACTAAAACTGAGCAGAGTCAACATCTGAAGGGTTTATTTATTTTTTTTTTTTTGGAAGAAGTTTAATCAAAGGCAGCCATAGGCATGGAAATGAATCTGAATACATTTACAGTATTAAATTTACAATGGACATGCAGAAGAGACTTGAAAATAAATGCATTATGAACCGATGCTGAGTTTCTATGGATTTCAACACGAACTCTTAACTTAAGGCACTTTGATTTTGCCAACAAATAACAAACATTAAGAAAAAACAATCTGCTACAAAAAGCAAATGGTAAATGCACCTGAATTTCCAGTAAAGAGAGCTTCCTCACTCTCAGTCGCCAGCTGCCTAGTGTCCATCTCTACCAATGTTACACACATTGCACTCAGAAGGGGAGACACTGGGAAAGATGAAATTTGCAGTCTATGGACATCTTAATGTACATATATTTTTGTTACTGGTTTATAAACATGTTAATAAAAAAGCTTACAGAAAACAATCACTGAACTGTTTTGATTATGATGTAGTTCACCACTTGCTCACGCTGAAAATTCTCATCGCTTTAATACCCGCATAAAAAAAAAAAAACACACCAACCAAAGGGATGAAGGCTAGCTTTCCTACATGGAAAAAGCAGCCCAATGCTCACACACAAGGGAATGTAAAAAGGGTGCCGCATATTTGTCCAAACATTTGTCACCCTGAAAAGGCTTTGCAAGTACAATGAAACTGCTTTCTAACTTTAAAACTTAGCTAAGGCACCAGATGTTTGGAGCCATTTCTAAGAAAAGTTTTCTAAAGGAGGAATTGCTCCTTTCCAAGAGTCTAGACCTCGTACACATAATGAAGTTCCACTGTCTTTAAATTTTGAATGCTTTTTGTGTAACTCGCTGTACTTATATTCCATGTTTAATTCAACCCAAATATATATGGGGGTAATCATATGACTTGCCTCTTTCATTTGAAAGTCTGGGATTTTCTTAGCATAATTTCTCTGGCTTCTGACCAAATAGTCATCTATGTGTGGACGGCAGGAGCCTTTTTGAGTCCTACTGAGTTAGCGTAGAACATTAAAGCCAAGAGCTTTGTTAGCTTGTGTCAATCATTTGAGACTTAACTCCACTGGGTCTCCATCATGCCTACCTCAGTCATGAGCTGATTGCTGTTAACATCAGTGCTCTACAGCTGCCACAGGTCAAATGAGGAAGGGTAAATAAAACAAGAAATGCAATCCTAAAATGAATCAGCCTGTAATATAACACATAAATTAAGGCGTTCTTATAGCCAGGAATTAAAGTTAAGTATACCCGATTCCATCATAGTTCAAGGTCTGATCTTAAAAAGCTGAGCTTTCTATCTTAAGACAATTTCCTGTCTGCAATCCACAATAGGGGTTTCCCTTCTGACCATTTTAATACCACCCGCATGCATTTGCTATGAAAGATAAATAAAAATCCCTCTCAGAATGCCGAATTAAGTGGCAGTAAATATGACAACTAAATTTAAAATTCCAGTTGCTTTCCTTATAATGCACAGAAGAAAACAGTTCTAGGTTTTTCCTCAGCTACCGCGCCATCTCTTCCTTAAAAGGGCCTTAGCATGACCGACCTTCCTCATCTCAAGAAACAGAACAAACAGCAACAAAGGGACCATCGCCTTTGTGTGCAAACAGACGGGTAATCCAACCTCTGCAAAGTGTAGAGGGACCATCGCCTTTGTGTGCAAACAGACGGGTAAGCCAACCTCTGCAAAGTGTAAAGTGCGTACAAACGCTACGCAGTTCTCCCACTCCTGCTGCTGTGTGCGATGCTGAGCTACAAAAACGGATGGTTCAGACTGAAACTGGAATCTTAACTACCAATAACTATTGAGTAAAGACCAGAAGGAACAGGGCGTGATTCACCCACTAGGCACAACATTCGCGCTGCGATGGTTCTGCCAATGCAGTCACGTGGTATGTTACTTTGAAGAAAACTAGCTTTGTGAGCTGGAAGCATGACTCCGGAGAGGAAAGCAAAGCTGACTGAAATGGACTGCATTGTCGAAAGCAGATAGAATGCTCACTTAGTGGAAAGAATGGTCTTTAATGTTTGGCAAAGTCTTTTCCAGCCCAGAGTAAACACAAAACAAGCAGGCTAGAGGGCTATATTTCACAGTGTACAAAGCAGTTCACATGGATGTTGCCATGGCAAAGGAAGCAAACATGTATCTGAGGTCATTTGAATGAATAACTCACCTAGGAAGATATAAACTATTTATATAATAATCTGCAAAAGAAATTTTCTAAAGTTGTACTAGCTACATTTTTAAAAAGTAGTTCTACATGGTTTGCTCTTCACAGACAGTCTATTCACAGTATGCTTGACTACATTACGTGTGAAATCATATGGCAAAAAAAAAATGAACCCAACAAAGGACAAGGGAAGATCCCTACATGTGTCTTAAAATGCCCTGCAATTTTCACATTCAAAATTTTATGCATCTAATTCTAAAAAAATATTATATGGAATACTCTTAAGTTACACAAACTGATAATAATTTACTGTATTTTTCACTCTAATAGGAGCAAATTACCACATACTTGAACAAAGTTAAAATAGTTACTATTTCTTTATAATAAATTTGATGTATAATTTACTTTACTTGTGCTTTTTGCACCAGTTTATAAATACAGTATAAGCAATACACAACCAAGATGGACACCAACATTAATAATTAAATTCAAAATAGCAAATACTTACCATATAAAATTAACAGTAAGTACACCTTTGATGAATTACCAGAGTCTTCTGGACTGTGGAGCCAGACTCTCTGGAAATCGTGTCAAGTCTAAGCACAGTAGAATCTAAGGCCAGCTGTGAGATTTGTTTATCTTTTTTTTTCTCAAGTTGGCATGAGGTTCTGAAGAACCAAAACTGGACAGTTATTTTTACCAAAACTGGCAGTAAGTAAAAGAACTGATTCCACCGTGGCTCTTCTGACCTCCAGCAGCTGCTGTGCCTTCACGAAGAATCTGGTGAAAGAGCTTGCCACCAGAAACAAGGCTGAGGGCAGTCATTTCGAAGAGGTTCCCGCACATCTCTGAAGCCCTGAAGAAGCGGAAGTACTAAGCAACAATCTGTTTCAGCACCTTTAGACCACAACGAAAGCAAAGCAAAGTCCTTCATAACTGGAAACAAAATTTATAAAGTGCTTAAGAAATGATCAGCATTTCAAATTAGAATGATACGAATCAATGCTCGCCCTGCCCTCACAGGGGGATGCAGAGCAAATGTGTCATACTCCAGTGAGAACTGCCACATCTTTCAAATCAGTAGTTTGGTCTACCACAGGCTTAAAAAATATCATTCATTAATACATAATTTAAACCTACCGTACTTCATTCTTTATGTAAATATGAGATAAAAAGCACCAGTTTCAAAAGGTCAGCTACCAACCACACTATCTGGAGTAGGCCTGCATGATCCACATTTTACAACCTACTTTGAATATGATAAAACCAAACCACAACTTCTTTACTTATTTAAATACCTCTGCAAGAAATGTAGCATAAAATATAGGGAAACATAAATAACTCAAAGACCAAAGGAGACTTCTTATGATGACTAATAAATTTGATTTTCTGTTTCTCAGTGCAAACATAAACTTCGCGTCTTCTCTTTCAGATTCAAAAGTGTGAAGGGTGTGCGCAGGGGGTCACTCCTTGCTGTGGCTGGTTACCTAGTAGAAAAAGAGTTAATCGTTACAGGAACAAACTTGTGCTTCAGATAATGCTTCCGCTCTGGTGCTCCTCTCAGGGACAGCCTCCAGTATGGGGGAATAGACCAACTGGCTAGTCCCTAGGCCAATAATCACACTGGGCAACCAAGTGCATTCTGTAGAGGGGATGTCTCCATGTGAGAATCTCACACCTGCCAACACAATGCTTTGGGATTAGAGAAACTGATTCATCTAACTTGCTCGAGAGCGGTGCCCCAGTCTATGGGACACAGCAGGGGAAGCCAACATGCTCCCTGGCTCCTGAGGACTGACTTGTAAATACCGCAGCGCTAACCTTCACCTTCAGACTGTATTCTTGGAAAGAATATTGACTCTAACACCTCATTCCGTTTCATTGTTTAATCACAGATTATTTAATCTGTGACTAAGTAACAGCTAGGGAAAAAAATGAGTTTACTTGATGTAACCAAATTAAGCAAAGCTACAAGAAAAAAAATACATGTATTTCAGCTTTGGAAATTAAAAAAAAAATCTCACGTATGTATTCACTGAACATGGTGACATGTTGCATAAAAGCACAAACAGGTACACATTGTATGTTGAAGACCAAAAATGAATAAAATTTTTTTAAAAAAGCAAAATCAAGATATTAAGCATGACTGGTTGGGACCAAAGGAGTAGGGGTTGGGGGTATTCTCTCTGTCAGGAAACCAACATGCAGAACATGTAGGCAGAAAGACAGTATTTACCACCCCTCAGTGCACGGGATACCACTGTCAGCATGAAGTGGGCTTCACTCTGCAACTCGAAACAGTGAATCAGAAGCCAGGGGAAAGCGTCTGTCATCTTCCTTGGCACAGAGGGGACAATATGACCCAGTCAATAATAGCCATGTTGGTGAAGACCACAGTCCTTCTGACTCCAGGTCACTGTGTTTTACAACACAGGCTGCTCAGTCCATTCCTAAGACAGCTCTGTCCTGAGATTCTAGTATAGACATGATCCAGTTCCAAAGCACAGGCTGAGTGTCCCCCCTCTAACAGTCTGAGCTTTGTAAAAAATGGCACCTGGGCAGAGACTTGTAACCAAGAGGCAGAACATGTGTCTGGCAGGTGGGAAACCCAGGGTTCTATACACAGCACCATAGAACAAAGCCAAAACAGGAAAATGGGGGCTTAGCTGGGCTTTGGGAAGTTCACATAGAAGCAACAGGAAAATACTGAATTAAGGGAAAAAGTGTTTCTTTTCCAGGCAAAGAAATAGGTCAAGTCCAAACCAATCAAACTAAAACAAAATAAAACGCCTTGGACTAAGCTAAACATGAAAAAAAATGTATGTACAAAGGAGTGTATGTACATACGTATGTAACAAAACAGTCAAATAAAAAGAAGCTATCAACATGATAGGAGAGGTATAGGAGGAGTTTAATGGAAAGTAGCCAAGAGATGCTAGACAAAAAAAGGGAGGCAGAAAGGTGATTTAATGCTATTTCAATTAGAAACATACTTAAAATGGTACTGAAGTGTTTTTCTAATTATTCTTTATCAATAAAAAATCATAAGTCAGATATTGAAGTAAGAACTTGAATGATCAGAGAAGCAGAAGAAGTCACCAACAACCTCTTCTCTCTTCCATTCCTCAATCCAAAAGGGCTGCAATCTCCCTCCACCCTGCCTTACTACTTCCCATTTCCCATCTGGCTATGGTCCTCCGAAACCTCTATGGTTAATTTCCGTCAGCTCATGACTAGCTCTGCCCTCTGCCTCAAAGCAAATATTACTGTCAGAATGCGATCGAAACATTGCACAGCGTGGCACAGAGAACACGTGCGGTTTCTGAGGAGTTCCCACCGTGCCAGGCTTCTAGCTGCTGATTTCCATGTCTCCCCCAGCTCCGCGTGAGATGGGTACTTACTAGAAAGCTGCTTCTGGAGCTGTCGCACCAGGGCGGCTGTCTGTTGCTGCTGCTGGGTCTGCTGCAAGCCTTGCCTGGGGAACTGCAATTGCAACAAGGGGAAGGATGAATCAGCCACCATGCTATACAAGGCACAGGCTGCACCTTGGGTTGCCTAATCCAGTGTTACATGCCTGAAGAGAAAAGGCTCATGCCCAGAGTGGATAAACTTGTTTTTGACTACAGTATACATAGTCGGTAAACAGTGCCATTCAATATACAGCAGATAAACAGTGCATTCACGGAGGTCTTTATTTTGGAGTCTTGAAGTGCACACTAGAGAGGTAGCCTACTCATTCAAAGACCACTGTCACCTCACTCTTCACCAGCCGGAGACATTCCTAACAGCCGGAGTCCCTCTTGCTGGCAAATGCAGGTTCTCTGGTGTGGAGATCGGGCCAATGCCCACTGACCCTGTGGATAGAAGGGAACCTGCTAGGCGGAACATGTGCTAGCATAACCTCGTTTGGATCGTGACCTCCAGCTGACAGCCAGGGCAGAGCGAGCAGAGCTCGACACCAAGAACTCAGACTTGAAGGGGTTTTCTCGTGGTGCTGGGTGAGGGAGACCAGAAGTACAAGGGGGATGAAGAACCCATGTGCAGTTCCTCCCATCAAGCTCAGACGAGAAGCTGTGGCTGATGTTCAAGAGTGGAGGGGGAACTGATCAGCATTTGGTAGAAAGAAAATTATTTTCTATCAGAATCACCAGCTGTACTCTGTCATTTCTGAACACTGGAAGTCAGACAGTAGTAGCTCTTCCTTGTTTTTTTCCTTCTTTCCTCCTTGGCTGCCTTCTGGTTACCTGGAAACAGTCGGGATGCTGTGAAACAAGTTTCCCTTAGTCATAGACACAGCACTGGTCTCTTCCCATTCACCTCATTCTGTGCTGTGTTTGGCCATCTCCCTGTACAGAATACCCTGAGGAGACTGGCACAGCACCCTAGAGAGCACCCCAGGAGATGGAAGGGTAGGAGCAGAAGCGGGCTAAGAAGGAGCTTTGCTTTATTTTGCCAGTCTTTCCCGCAGCTGCCCTCTGCTGGCCAAGCGCATCCAAGGCTCTTCCATCTGGTAACCTGGATCTCTCCATCTCTGCTCTTCTCCCTCCACCAGGCTTAGAGGTCTGATATGCCTGGAACACATTTGAGTTGCTTTTCCTTAGTCTGCCTCACATCTCTGAGAAGTTTTTAAAAAGACCATTCTCAGTGTGAATGCAACATGATTATGTCTTCCTTGGAGATCAGTATGACCAAAAGTAACCTAGGATTGCCAGCAGTGTAGGAAATAACAATTCAGAAGGCATAGCTAAATGCGAATTTCAGATAACCGATGGGTAATATTTATTTCACTAATTCAATATTTCATGAGACAAAACTGCATTTAGTCCAAGTAGCCCAACAGGAGATTTGAGAAAACTCTTTTGATAACTGCTTGCCTGAAATTCAAATTTAATTCAAAGTTCTAATTTAGATGGCATTGACAAGCTGACTCTTAAGTTTATATGACATCTAAAGCCAATAAGCAATTTCCAATACCAGTGTTAGAGTTCTCCCACCCTCTCCACATACAGTTCTTGAAAAAGAGAATAAAAAACATTCAATTACATGGAAAAGTCAGTAAGATAGGCGCTTTTAAAAAAATTCAGTTCTTTCAATGCTTATTCAGAACCCTACTTACCAATTCTTTCTACACGCCCTGCACTATTCTAAGCATTATAAACACATATGGCCACACTTAATCCGGATGTAGGACTGACTATTCTAAATTTGCCCAAACTCTTTGGAACAGATATTGCGGAGTTCAGTGTGTGTCAAAGGTTAACTCTCACCATGTGATGTAGGGCTGACCTGACCCTCCCTTCACCCTGCAGTCAAGCATCCCCATGGTTGCTCTAGGATACATGGGAAAAACTGGATGTCTGTTCTTGTCAGCTTTTGCTGTTTACCCTTGCACTTTCAGAGGTGTTTGAATTCAGGCACCAAACAGAAAGGACTATGAACCTTCACTACTAATATTCTCAAGATCCAGATGATCTGTGTCATTTGGCTTCTGAATTCCAAGGGCATTCTGAAAACTACATCGATTTCTCCAAATAGAACACATGAACTCCTTGAGGAAGACCAGTATAACATGCTTGCCTGTTGCTGCTGGCCAAAGATACAGTACTATTAACTAATGCTGCTGCCATATACATTTTTTTGAAAGGCAAAATGCAATACAATAGGAGCCTTGCCTAAAGACCTATGTATTTCAGGTCACCTAATTAAGACAGCATAAAATGGAAAGAAAATACTTAGAAGCATTGTGTGAATATTATTTTCTTAGATGTTGGAAGCAGCTTTAAAGAAAACATGAACTACATCTGTCAAATTTAGCTAAAATACTTTAATCATAGCATATGAGCCTTATAAAGAGTGTAAGTCAGTAACTACAATTATGGCAAAGATTGAGACACCACAGATATTTCCCCAGGAAGGGCAGAGTCTACTGTCAGTGGTCCTTCCTTCACAGAAGAGAAACGGCACAAGCATAGACACTAAGTTGTGTCTACAGTTAACTGATGGTCATGGGCTTTTCTTAACCTTCCATGCTCATTTCACAGAAAAGTTTCCTGATGACAACTTAAAGAGGTGAAGATTTCTGTCTTATGGCAATTTTGACCTTAAAAACACTTTAGTACAGTAATCAAGTTGGCCAAGGGTGCTGGTAGTCACTGCCTACCATGACCTAACTATCAACTAAAGGGAACCAACCAAGGTAACAGTCAAAAGGGGACAGGTCAAATACTGCCTTTTAAGGTCTCTTACATTCAAGCTTTCCACCATGGGCTCCCCAGATTTCTCTATCTTTTGATCTCTGTTAGGGCTTCAACTATATCATTCAAAATAAAAAAGCTATAGTCCTAAACCCTAGGACCTTGGATTGTGACCTCACTTGGAGAGGGAGCCTTTCCAGAGGGAATCGGGTCAAAATGAACTTTATTATAACGAAACCTGCTATCTGAATGGTATTCTCATAAAAGGGAGCCGTGGGCATAGTGGTACAAACATCAAGGATGCTGTGTGGAGGTCAAGAAAGCTGTTGCAGTGGGAGAAGCTGGAACAGACTGGCACAGGCTCGCCCATCAACACATAGAGGGAACCAACATTGCTGACTCCCGATCTTTCACTTCCAGTTCCCAGAACCAAGAGGAAAAAAAAATCCAATTTTTAAGCTAAGTTCATGCACTTTGTATGGCAGTTCTTACAAGCCAATTCAACCTCTGAAGCTCTTCAGCTAAAAAGATGAAACTACCACATGCTACCTGTCATGCATAACAATGTCCTGCCATTTCCTATGATTCTCTGTTCCCTGGTGGCAAAGACCACACTTGGCACTTTCATGGCAAGCTCCCTAACACCTGACAGGGTGCTGGCCTCTACTGAATATACCAAATGAACACTGAATTCCACTGTAACCACTGGCTGACAGGAAGTGGCCAGGCAAGTCACCAGGAGGGTGGTAACTGCTACTTACTCGTCCCTTAGTGCAGCACTGATCAGAACTCAGAGTCCAAGCCCACCCCTCCTCAGCAGCCAGCTCACCACTCTCTTCTCCAAAGACAGGAACTGAATGGGGGAGCAGGCCCGAAATGAGATGGATCTGCTAGAGATGTTTATTATGAAGAGAATCCAAGGTGTTGAAAAAATAGTTCATCTCAGAGAGTGAAAGCAATCAAAAGGAAATATGAACTTTTCCCTTAAATCTCCTGAGACCTTGTGACCTTGCTATTGATATACACGAGTAGTTACAAATACTTTTCACATTTGTTTGCTATTATGAGACAACCAAAAAGAGGTATAAAATACATACCAAAACACCTTCAATAGTACTATTTTTGAAACTAGCAACATTCCAAAATTTTAATAGCAGAGGAATGGTTCAGCAACTGAAAAACACGATGACATCATCATCATAATTTAAAAGTGTGTGTATACCCAGGTGCAGTAGCACATACTTTTAACCCTAGTACTGGAGGCAGAGGCCGGCATCTCTGTTAGTTAGAGGCCACCCTGAGCTAGACTGTGAAATGCAGGACAGCCAGAACTGCATAGTAGTTCTGTCTCATAGGGGAGGGGGTTGGTGGGAAAGAGAAGGCTCAGTTAAAGCTAGGCTCACAACTAAATAAATAGCACAGGTACACAAGTGTGCTATATAAAACATACCTAAGAAAGACTTTTGATGATGTGAACATCTCTCAGTACCGACTACTCCTATAAACCTAGAATTTCTAATGCTGAAATTGAACACTCAGGTCTGAACATTTTGTTTCCTAGCCCATCCTCCTCCCTCCCTCCCTCCCTCTCTCTCTCTCTCTCTCTCTCTCTCTCTCTCT
>LOEQ01002905.1:4541-36714 GCA_001685075.1 Bramus lutescens | reverse complement strand
TGCTGCAGAAGCTTCATCTGCAGCAACTGCTGCTGAGATGTGATCGCATGAAGGGAAGGTGGCTGCAGCATGGCACCCGAGCGCCTCTGCAGCATGTTGGACAAGGCTTGCTTCGTGTTGGTTGGGACATAGGAGCCTGCAGGGTCCAATCTGGAGCCACCTAGGAAAGCCACCGAAAGGAAGGGTTTTCAAAGGCAGCAGGTGTTCTTTTATCAGGACAAGAAACTTCACCTTTCTTACTTTATGAGCAAGACAGAGAATAACAGACTGCCCCACCAGCTCCAAGTATTAACATTTGTTAAGAGCCGCCTTATTTCCAAAAGAGGAAGAGCAATGGTGTCCATGAAGAACAACAGTTTAAAATTGCTACTACGTGAAGGCTGCACTTCAGGGGATAAAATGCAGTGCCTGAAACAAAGACGAGTCTGCATAAAACCTTGGTCACATGGGTTATACAGCTCTCAGGATGTGCCTATTACTTGAATAAAAGTGTGCTTTGTGCAGTATTTTGCAAAGTTTCATAAGCCAAGTATAGAAGCTTTCTGTAACCTAACAGATCTGAAGGCTGTATTATTTAACTTTTATCTTGGCAAAATTAAAAGGCCCATTTTAGATATGAGGAAAATGGGCAGGGGACTCTGAGGAAGAAAAAAAGCAACCTCTTTCATGAGATGTGTGTTAGAGCTCTGTTCCTTTGCATGTATCAAGGAATATATAATCTTTGGAGGGAAGGAGTGACATTTCCTATAAAGCCACCAACTGGAGAAGTAAGTTTTTCTAATCCTTAAGGATATTGACAAATTGCGAAAGCAAATATGTATTGGATTTTCTTTGTCTTCTGAGCAACAGTGATCAAAGAGATGTTTGTAGAATTTGAAGTCTTCAAGCATTTTAAGTTCTTGAAGTGTTTTCATTTTCTTTTACAAAACAGGCATTTTCTACAATCTGTGCATATAATTTCCCTGCATATTAATTTAGGAGACAGGCTCTTACTATGTTGGCAATGCTCAGTGATTTTCCTGTCTTAGCCTCTACACTAATAGCTGGGACAACAGACGTAAGCTACTAAGTCTAAAGCTACCGAGCCAAAGCTTTATCTTACTTCAGAAAACAGAAAAATGAATTACAACTGAGAACTGGATTACCCAAATTCTCATTTTGTGGTAGATAAAAGTTAGGAACGAGGAGTTTTTGTCCCCAAATTGCTGACCAAAGTAATCTGCCAGTGATGCGTGTCTCACACCCACCTGAATTCAGGGACTGATTCTGAAGAAAAAAGCTGGGCTGCTGGGGCTGGCTCACCAGGTTGTATCCCCACAGTGCAGGCTGCGGGTGATGCATCATTTGGGAGGACATGGGCGAGTAGTTAGGAGGCACTCGGTACACGTTGCTCTGCTGATACTCCTTCAACAGAAATATTATTTTTAAAAAATTTAACTTAATATACCATGCACAGTTAATCAATGTAAGTTCGTCCCATTCAGTTATGTGAGATTGTTCCATCCCAAAATCCAAGGCTATAGTTTGCGAAAGGGAAAGGAGAGAACATAAATGGTAATCCATTTCCTAAAAAGTACTCATGTGAATTAAACATTTTCTTTGATTTAGAAAGTAATACTATTTACCTAGCACATATAAGGCCCTATGTTCAGTCTCCAGTACCATCTCCCCACCATCACAACAAAAACAAGAAGCTCCTCACAGGAGACATCTAAAAAGCTAAAAGCACATATCCAGATAAGAACTGTGTCAGAAAGGACCATAGCGCGTCAGAATTACTCCAGGCCTAGACAGCAGCATGCCCAAGGCAGCCATTCCCCAAGTCCCCCATCCCTTCTCCTCCTTCTAGGAGGTACAGACTCTAAGTCACACCAGGAAGTCTCGACTCCTTCACCATCCTTTTTTTCTAGCATGGCACTCAAGGATGAAGGATAATGACAATCTCAGAATCCTTCAATTGGACAAAAGATGCAATCCCTCTGGGAAGAGGCAGCTTCAGGAGAAGGGTTCTGAGTGGACTTAGGTAAGGCTTTTGTATGGGAAGAGAACAGAAGCCCTCATCCATGTGGTGTGGTAGGCCAGAGTGGCCCAGGTTTGAGAGTGGGCACCCGTGGTCAAGTGGCATCAGAAAGCACCAGCAGCCATCTCTAAAAGCATCTTCATTACCAAGCTACCAGCTAGAATGAGTCAGTGTGGGCACAGGTGAATGTAATAATTATTGCTCACGAAAAGCTGGGTGCCCACAATAAGTACTTCTTCCCCATCAAATAAGAGCATCCTTTTACTCTATAGAAAATGATATAAAAATTCTCTCTCAAGTAAAGCCAGGTAATTTCAGGGAGAAAACTATTTTAAATATTGTATCTCATATTCTATAAAATAATTTCTGAATTATCATCTAAGAAGCCTCTAGTACTGGAAAGGATAAGAGATGATTTTAAATTAATTTAAATTTAAATTTTGAACTACCTTTTATAAGATCTGAAAATATGTTAAAGCCTGCTCGGGATAGAAGATACAATGATAAAGAAAGAAATCTCAGGACCACTCTGTTGGGTAAATCAGATGCAAATTCATTCAGAGAAAAATGAAAGGAACTTTTTAATGTTACTTCACTGCAAATATCAATCATTCAAAATAAGATACTTACATATACCTATCATATTAATAAAAGTGTTTAAGTGGGTAGAATCATATATCCCTGAAAAATTAAAGTCTTAAACCTAGGGAATTATAAGGCTTAGTTCCTCAATATTATCCACTACTGAAGTCTTTAAAGTTAAACAGTTATTAAGAGTTGAGAATAGAAAATCAAAAGCTTTAAATCTGCCATCCACGAGAAATCACAGTGCATCATTTCATTTATTAGCACAGATATGTGTTAGGGAACTCTGTATGAGAAGGCTGATGCCACTCTCAGTAAGGTTTCTAGGAGTACAGTTTGGCCATGGGTAAACCCAGATGCCAAGGAGCCAAACTCCTCCTCCATCCCCCACTCACATCAATGCGTGA
This sequence comes from Bramus lutescens, assembly GCA_001685075.1. Lineage (NCBI taxonomy): Eukaryota > Metazoa > Chordata > Mammalia > Rodentia > Cricetidae > Bramus > Bramus lutescens. Next base: position 33,702 of record LOEQ01002905.1, on the reverse strand, counting down.
GCTTGATTTTGTCTTACGCTTCCTTCCCTTTGTCTTCTTCTCTTCATCAGTGGCAGTTTTTCCTTGATCTGACAGTTCAGCTGATTTCCTTTCTGGTTCCTGAGACACTGGGGACGTGGGCTCTTCCTCTTCTTCCTCAGGTGGGAGGGGCAGTGGTTCAAGGTAATAGCTTCGGGGCTTAGGCATGGTGTGTGTGTGGTACAGAAGGAAGTGGTGCTGTTCCTCATATTTTACCACCTTCCGGTCCACACGGACAGTGCCAAACCAGGCCCAGGACAGAGGAGCGGGGTTCTTCTGACCCTCAAACAGGTCCCATGGGGACACTTTCTGCTTCGTAGAGACCTGGAGACCCTACAGGAAAACAGCATTCTGTGACAGTACACTCTTCGCCTTTTCCCAGCTCATAGGACAAGCTTGTGAGCATGTGGTTGCAATGGATTTAGGGGACCCAGCTAAGTCAGGCAGCCCGGAGTTCAGAACTTCAGGAGTTCAGTTCTCCAGTTCTCTCTACCATCTGAAACTGCCTCAAGGCATCTCAAGGTAACCTAGACTATTTTACTACAAAACAACACTTTCATTCAGTTTTTGTTTTTCTAGAAAATTTAAGTTCTCAAGTATCCTGTAAAGAAGTTGACCTCATAATACAAAATTATTTACACATCTCAGGAACCTCTTCATTATTTTTAAGATGGTGTAAAACTTAAAAATCATTATATAGTCTGCCTCTGTTTGGGCTTATATTCACACTTGATTTAGTGTGTGGACTTTTCATGTACCTAACATAGTGTTCTTTGAACAAAAGGTTGGGAGGAAACTTAATTACAGAACCAGGTTCAAAACAAATCAAGTCTTTTTTTTTTTTTTTGCTTTTTAAAAAACTTTAATTTATTCTTTGTGTATATCACCAAATCAAGTCTCTTAACTCCAATTTAACTTTACTGAAGAAAAAAAAAGATGCTTTTATTTGTAATCTTCATTGGTGACATTTCTGGGTATACCAATTCAAAGACACTTCTTAAAAAATAGCCCAGGATGTGAGCATGCCTATTCTTGCCTCTGCTGTGTCTGTAAGAGTGGCTTCTTCTAACACCACTAGTAAAGTCACAGTCCCTGCTGTCCTCATGTGGTGAATGCATTCTCCCGAGCAGAGCTCCCATCTGAATGGGTCCTGGCCACCTACAGCTAGAAAGCCCAAGTCATCCTGACTGTGACTAGGGGCCTTTTCCCTTCCCTTGGTCACACTGTTATGGGACTAAGGCTGCCTCTGATTTCTGATGGCACTGCTTTTCCTCCATGAGTCACCTCTTCTTCACGTTGATTTAAACTTTCCCTGCCTGTTTCATTCTTTTCTGTGTAACTCTTCAATCCTCCAGAATGGTCTGCATGTCACATGGTAGGAACCCTGCTCCAACTACCGCTCCCTTGCCTGGCTTAAACTGTCCACTCAGAGCCTCCCAGTCCTCTCTACACCATGGCCCACAAATCCCATTACAGCGGAACGTGCATCTACTTCCCATTAAGAGCAGGGATTCCCTCCAACCATCTATCTCTGCTGCAGAATGACAATGGTCACTCTGTGGTCTTTGAAAGAAGAGCCAATCATTCTTCTGCTATGTTTAAGAACTTCCTAAAGTATCTTATATAAAGCAAATGTCCATTGAACATTGCTTCACTGACAATATGCAGTGCTGTAAAACTTAGAAGCTTTACTTAATGAAGCTTGCTCAGTAATTTAAAATACTTATTATCAACACTAATTTTCTTACATAAACACACTCTGATTTGTATCCTAAAATAAAATCAGAATTGGTTTTTACTTTTATTTCTTTACACTAGGCTTTTACTTAAAACCTCGTCGGTAGATTCCATAAATTTACTTAAGTCCAGAAAAGCATTTTAAATGGAGACCTTCAAGGTATGTCTTCTTATAATGCCAATAGCTATTGTGCTTAAATGACAAAAATAATACCTTGAAAATTAAGAAATGAAATCAAGATGTTTTGTATATCCTCAAAGAATGTAAGAAAAGTCATTTGGCTTCTATAACTAAAAATATGAGGGAAAAATCATTTACTCTTGCCTGTTTTTTGTCGATGGAGTCAAATCCAGCAATTTTGTTTCCCTTTGTATCGATCAAAGAACCCATGGGTTCACAAGTGATGACATCACATGTCTGCTTTGGCAAAGGCAGCAACTGTCGAACCTTGTCAATGCTTTCTGATCGCTTGTCTCCTAGTTCTTTCTAGAAGAAAAGAAAAAATTGTAAAAGCAAGAGAGAAGTGAGATGAAAATTCTGACTTTACAATGAATGCAAAAGTTCATAAGAAGGGAGTTCCCCAATGACACATTTCCTTTTTTTTTAATAGCTAGTATGTTTTTTAACCCTCAATGCAGTCTATGGAACGGCTGCAAATCAGACTGGTGAAATGTTTCATTTCTTCTATTCAAGTTGAAAACAGAGTACACACAAAGGCAGCCTTGTTACGAGGACTATCAGAACGCTGAAATGACAGAAATCACTGTTACTGCAGTCACACAGCAGGAGCCGCAGCAAGGAAACTTCCTCGTACCCAGACTCAGACAGCAAGGTAACTATCAGCTATTTTATTGTACAGTCTTCAGATTTGTGTATTTGCATGTTCACTTACTGTTTATTTCAAGGACTATCAGTGGGTTATTAAAGGAGCCAGAGTTACAAATTCAATGCGAGTGCCCATTCTTTTTCACTTGCTTGTACAAATCCAAGCATGGGTTTAATTGAAATCTGGCACTGGAGTTTTGGTTAGATATTTGATAATGCATTTCTAAATCCCTTACAATTTAAACACATTTTATGAATACAATTTTTTAGAGAAAATTCTTTCAGATAACATACTTGTAATTTTGAAAGACTGGCAAGCCTAGGCAAGACAATCATCACATTATGTGGGATCAAATCAGACCAGCCCATCAACAACTTCAGAACAGGGGCCCATCACAAACTTACTTTCAGTTTCTTTACTAAATTCATGTATGCACGTTTGTTCTCTTCAGATCCCCCTGGGGAAGTATTTGATAGGTCAGAAGCCAAGGTCCCATTGATTAAAACACCCAGCATGTCAAGAACTGTGGTGAATAACTCACTGAGAGGAAGGGAAAACCATTTTACTCTTAAAAACAAAACAAGATACACACAATTATCTAACCATTTCTACTGAAAGTGCTGAATTTTTGATGGCATCTAAGTCAGTAAGTGTCAGAATTTCTGGTCAGCACATCAAAGCTTGTATCATGCATGCATGCAGCAGAAACATATAAACGGATTTAAAAACAAAACATACTTGTTAGTGTGCATGTCAACAGTTCCTGAAGTAATTATCTGGAGGAGGAGGAGAGCCCAGTCAGTGGTCCCCTGGGTGCTCCGCTGGACTGTGTCAAACATTCCTCCCACCTAGCATACAAAACACAGTAAAGAATTTACATCTGTAGGATAAAGAGTCGTCACCTCTATTACTATATGTGCCTAAACGTTGATTTGTTAAAACGAAAGAGATGCTAAGAACTGGTTCTTGCTCATGTTCTGGATTATCCTATAGTCTGTCTCATTCAACAATGTGTTCATCACTATTTTTGGTTCTTTCAACACAGTAGAGTCACTCAAAAATTAACAAAAAGAGCAATACTGAGCATTACTGGCTCTCTGGTCAATACCGCATAGTATTCAGTTTTAAACATAATTGCAGATAAATTAAATCTAAACAGGAACGAACTGATTACCTACAATTCTGTCACATTTGTTTATTATTGCATCCAAGTCTGCCATTACAATACCCCCCAAAATGTTTGTTAGGTCTGCCAGCTCCTATGAAGAGGTTAGGCTGCCAAAACCCAGGCATGCTATCTATACCCAGGGTAGATTTCATTTGAGGTTTGTTCAACAGGAAGAAAAACAAAAACAAACAAAAAACCTCAAAGGAATACAAAATGTTTTGAGAACTTTAAGATTTCTATTAAAAAAATCCTGTGGGATTTGTATTTTTTCTAACCAATTTGACAGCTTTAATCAATTCTGATTGAGTTGATGGATTTTATGGTTTTAAGATAAAATACAGTAGAGCTAACACTCATGCCCCAATAAAGGTTTTTAAGATCTTCCCTTAGCATGGACTGAAGCGGAGGAGCGATCAGATGGAAGGAACCAAGGGTGGAAGAGAGAATTGGTGCTCACAACACGCCTGTCTAGAACTCAATCCAGACAGGAAGGAAAGTGGCAAGGGAAACAGAAGGTTTAAGAGAAAAGGAAGTGGGTACAGAGACCGAAAAGGAGAAGGCTTCACTTTGCCATGCAGATTTTGCCTGCAGAAAAGGTTGAAAGCCAGTGTTGTTTTCATACAGAGAGAGAGAGGTGTGATGGAGCCACTCATGGTCCTTACCAGATTTAGCCGGAGCTGCAAAGCCTCGTGCATCATCTGGCGGGCTTTCGTATCATCTTGGTATCTTTCTTCCCTCCAGTTACTTAAAATCTAAGATCAGGAGCAAAAGAAGAAAAACAACAACAAAAATTCCTTGGTTCTTTGTTATGACATTTTTTACATGTTTAAAGTTAAGCTTAATAGTGACAATCAATCTTTTAGCTTTAACAAATTAAAGTTAAAATTTTATATTTTTTTAATCTTTCTCTTCTTTCACACAGACAAAATCCTATATATTCTATGATTTATTTACCTGGGTAGCTGAAGGAACAGAATGTTACCTAATTACATATATATGTATGCATGTGTACATGTATATTTTGGGGAAAATCCTTTAAAGGGCCATCAAATAAAACACTATTAATTTAGTATTCTAAAGATAAATATTGAAATGACAAAATTCCATTTTTCATTGGTCTCATGTTACACTTCTAGAGACATGCTATAAATCCTAGCAAATGTTTTATTTTTGACATCTTACTGGAATTGTTACTTGCTATCTAATAAATAATCTTCTGATAAAGATAATATATATACTATTTTCAAAAAAAATGTAGCACCTTAGAACAAGACCAGCCAAATTTATAAATTGGACTGCTTCTTCATTTCCTCAAGGCTATCTCTGGGTAGGAGTTACTATAAGAAAGGCAAACAAGTTGGCATATCCCAGAGCCAGAAGAAAGGAGCCAACACACTAAAATCAACCACAAAATCCCTGCCATGCTCTAATCTAACAGTAAATAATCTGCTAAAAGGGTAGGAGGAGATGACTCAGCAGGTAGAAAGTTTATTTGTAGTGTGAGGACCTGAGCTGGAATTCTATTCAAAGATGCAGGAGGAAGTGGCTCCTGTAATCCCAATATCCCTAAAGCAAGAGACCTCCCAGTCATTCACAGGCCATGGCGCATGGAGCAACAGCAAACAGCAGAGACGCTGTCTCAAGGGACATGCAAGGACAGGATCAAGACCGAGGGTTTTCCTCTGCCTTCTACTTGTATGTCCTGGCACCGTATCCTTGCATTCTCTCACCCCTACATACTTTCTCTTCCCCTTTGCCACCCCACGCAGTGTGTAAAAACGAACCACTTTACAGGTAACAACTATCAACCACAGAGCTGTGAGTAAGCTCTGTAAAGAGAAAATGTCCCAAATTGTATACAGGGACAACAGCAGCTTCTGTCAATTGAGGTTAACAAGGCAGGCAGACACACACACACACACACACACACACACACAATCACAGAGCTGGCACAAAAGCACTGAGAGCTCAGCTTGGTCCGGAAAGCTGAAACTGAAAGGCTGGAAATTCAAGGCCCACTTGGGCTACTAAGAGAGATGGGCAAGATTTCATCTCAAAATAATGAGCTAAAAATGGACTCAGCAGCAGAAAGATTATCTCGCACACATGCAGTCCTAGGGCGGAAGGACTTAAAGAGTGGCCATAGTCTTACTAAGGAGGCACGGTGAACAGAGACCAGCAGAACGGTAGGGAGCAGGCCTGAGAGGCATCCTTGTAGCACAAGCACCTAAACCTGAAGGCAGCCCCAGTCCAGAGAAGCTCCAGTGAAAGGGAAACCAGGTAGGAGAAACAGCTAATGCCCAGTCAGGAAGGGTTCTACAAGGTCAGCCCTGGAATCTCTAGTGGAGGTATAATGAGAAACACGCATGCTTTATATTTAAATGGCTCACTCTGGAAGCTAGACAGAGAAAAGACTTCTCATAAGTAGTTCCTGTGATGACAAAGCCAAGTAAGTCATCAAATCCCACTTAATGTCACAGGGAGGGATCCACCTGGAACATGTCAGGATAACTTATCTCACACCACCAACTTCACCTTTCCTTGATTCCATGCTTTCTAATCTGTTTCTGCTCCCTAGGATTCCAGGCAGGAGTGACAGAGATCAGCAAGCTAGCTGATAAGCAGTATGTGACAACTTACTTTTAGAGTCTTTATAATCCATCCATGCATAATTAATATAAAGATGCTAGCCTTATGGTGATCATGATACTAGGCAGAACTGGACACGGGCTGTGTTTCCTAGCACATCACAATAGACATGGTGGTCTAATCTTGTATTTGAAAGGAAAATAATGAACACCATCGGAACAATTCTGGCCTGGCTTAATAACACGCTGCATTTTACCTGATTGACTTGATTCTGCAGAGATGTTAGGAGGCCCTCCCGTTGCTCATCTTGCCCCTTAAGGCAGGTAAGGACCAAGGAGAGGAAAGGTTGCTGACTCAAAAGAGACATACTACGAAGGAAGTAGTGACAATTAGAAAGAATAGCTTGCCTTCTGGGCCAACAGTTAGTTTTGTTGTTGTTGTTTGTTTGTTTGTTTTGGTAGACTCACCGCTCTTGTTTATTTACTACTAGATAAAGGTCAGGATGGCAAGCCACCCAGAACACTAGGGAAGGGGACACATTCCAGTACTTAAAATATTAAAAACCACTGGCAGAGTTTGTGAATGACCATGCTCTATGGCCCTGGAAGTTGTTCCCAAAGCAACAGAAACCTACATTGAATGTGATGACCTTGCTTTAAGCTCCCAGGGAAATTTTTAAATATATATGACGAAGACTATAAATGTGCACACAGATTAATAAGAAACATCGAGAAGTTCCTCTTCAGACAAAACTCTCCTTAAGGAAGTTCACGTCTCTGTGAGTCTTGACTATTTTGGGTACGTATGAGTTTTTTGCTGTATATTTTTCAAAGGCCAACAGCATAGTCTTGGTCAAGTCAGGGGCGGACACCAGGTCTGAGGCCTCCAAAAGCAAGGTTCTTGCTGGAAACATCTAGAGCTCTGATATAGCCCATGTCTCCACTGGAAAAGGGGCAAAAATTCTATTTATAATTTTCATGTTCATAAAATATCTTCAATTAGAGAACAATGGAATACTGACTGATATAGGAAAAAGAAAATTTTTCCAAAAGAATAAGTTCAAACCAAAACATTTGGCTCAGGAGTTGCATTTCATAGGTGGCCAATAAAGAACAGTTAGCTATGGCAGTATTATTAACAGACAAAAGAATCTCCATTTTTAATTTTTTTTTAAATAAAGAAGTTATGACTTTTAAAAAACCTCCTTGGATGCTAAATTTATAGTGTGAAGATTCATCCTCAATAATATATGTGATCTACTTTCAGAAGTAATTACTTTAAAACTTTTCTTAGTCATAAAATAAATGAAGTAAACATTAGTTCTGGCAGTTGCTATGACTACTTTTCATCAAGAGTCCAGATCAAGAGAGCTAAATTTTAGAAAATCAGTAATTATTTCAAGGTCCAGTAGGTAGGTCAGAAGTAACAGCAAGCCCATGTGTTTCTATGGCTGCGCAGTGACATGAACACACAGGCAGGGATAGAACCTGGTGCAATGAACATTAGTACAAGGCCAGAGTCCTGCTTAACAGATAATCTCCTAATCCACTGAAAGCCCAAACCCTGTGGACACTGGACATGGTGTGAAGGTGGTGTAGGACGCTTCCCTCTGGGCAGCATACCTTTTCTGTTTCTGCCTGTCTCTTTCCTTCTTGGAAGAAGAGCCCAGGTGCTGTCCCTTCTCCAGCTCTTCCCCAGCAGCTTTCAGCACTCTTCCCTGCACAGAGGTTGGTAGCCTGGCGATAAGGGGGGCCACCAGCCATACACCCCTGCGTTCAGAGGAACTAAAATCAGAAACAGGCGTTACACCTAACAAAGCAGCTGGTCTCTATTCTCACAGCCAATACAGAAACCCTACAGTAAGCCATTGGTGGGTAATACACAGGCTTCTAAAATTTTCCTATCATGTCTGTACTTTCTCCTCTTGCCAAGGACCAGACATCTGCTTACTGCTTATGCGTTCTACCACATTCACTGAGGAATAAAATGTGCTCTTCTGGGAAGGTATTCTGCATACTCAACTCTTCTCAGTGACTCTTGGATCCTGCCTTTCTGATCATTCACCACCCTTCTCTCTATGAACACGACACTTTTCAGTCATGGTCACAATATACAATGGCCCTGTGTTCAAGCCAAGGAAAAACCAATCTTTAAATTCTAAAACTCACTATCTATATGCTTTTACCAAAATGATGATGTACAAAACAATCTGTTTTTCATGATTAAAAGGATTACTTTATGATTTCATAACCCTAAAGTTCTATTATGAATACAAATTACTATATTTATACATAACTGTCAATTAATAAAGACAGATACAGAATGTTTCATATCTAATGACTGACCCAAAGTTCATCTGTGGCTCCAAAGTGCCTGGACCTACAACAAAATACCTAAAGTGCCAAGACATCAATCACCCACTTTTGCCCTATAACTTGGTGAATAAACAGAATTTTTAACTATTTTCATTTTCTTCACATTTCCAGATGCTTAATGAAACACGTGTTAGGCTAATCGAGTCTACTGTGACATATAAAATGCTGATGGTAGTCCAACAAAACTATAAAGCAATACCTTAAAAATGTCTTTATTCCATTCTGTCTCGTGCTGCTTGCCTCAGCACTTCCAATTACGTTGGGGTTGAAGAGGCTTATGCCAGAATTGGGGGCGTTATTATTTAGGTCTGCAGACTGCTGGAACACCTCTATTGTTGCCTTGGCAATATTGTCCAGTAAGTTGTTCATTTCAGCCACAGAACCAGAGCTCTAGAGTCAAGAAAATGAAAGAAAGCTAGCCCATCTATGCATTCGTTGATTCTCAAGCATCAATGACCTCCTGCCTTTTTTTTTTTATTTAATTCACATGTGCGCTTTCAGCATATACTCACAGGGTCCTTCAAGCACTGCTTGATCATTAACTGAAGTTCTAACCAGGACTGTCTCAATGTCCACTGCTCAAGGTTCTGGAGGAAAGGCAGAGAATTACAGCATTAAGAATACTGAACATAGGCTACCATAGCCTTGCAGTAACACTCATGCCTAGCAAGAGAATTTGCCTGATAAAATAAACATTCATAACAAAATAGACTCAAGCTTCAGAATATGTCCCTTATCCAGCTAGGAGCAGAAGTCATGTAAACATGGCATCTCTCAGAATCCATTTACCAATGAGCCAACCTTATTCCAAAACAATGTGTTTCTTCAATAACATATTCAAGAATGATCCATCACAAAGATTATTTCTCAAGTAAATACAGCACTGACTCGAAATACCAATATTTGCTTTTGATTATATGCTGTTTCTTGTTGACTATACCTACTGACCAGATGACGGCGACAATGCCACCATAAAGAAAACTGCAGAGGTCAGAATTAAACTCAGGAATAAGAAAGAAAAACTGCAACAAGGTCATTCTTTCTACAACCATATTATGATAAATGAACTAAACAGGATCTTCAGAGTGTGCCACTCACCTGAAGGATGCGCTTAATGTGCTGTCTTTGAAGGTTGTCCCCCTCTGTACACTCTTTAATGCCATGAGGGTAACAGATCAGCTGCAGTAATTTCTGGGCTTGCATGTTTGAAAGCACGGGGTCCAAAATAAGTTCTTTGTCTGTACATAGTCGTTCTGGTTCTTTTAAGCAATGTTCTCCTACCCACTCCTAAAAAGAAGCCGGCAGTTAGACAGGTAAGTAGTAATTCTACCTGTGTATGTACTATGTTCTCATTTCTCATATCAAAATGATATAAGGCTAGTAAGAAACATCAATGAAAACAAATTAATGGAAATATAGGAGAAAGGTTTGCATGTGCATACATTTTGATTCTGTTGTAGTTGTTGTTTTGAGTTTGTTTGTTTTTACATAAGGTCTCAGGAATTCCAGGATGGCCTCCAATTCAATAAGTGGCCAAGAACAATCCTGCAGTATTGATCCTTCTGCTTCTGTCCTTAGTCCTGGGATGATAGGCCTAAATTTAATGCCATGTCTTCTTGCCTACCAGGGCTCCCTACATGCTCACCAAGCACACTATCAAATAAGCTGTATCACCAGCTAATGGGGAAAGCTTCAAAGCAAAATTCCAACATCCTGGTGTCTTAAAAATACAAAGTGGAAGGGGCTTTGATTAAAGCAAAAACATTTAAACATATGGTGCAGGAGTTAAGTTATGGTGTGCTGTTTTAAAATGAGGACTTACTCTAAGGTACTATTTTGTAGCCAGGGTTTTTTTTTCTGTTTGTTTGTTTGTTTGTTTGTTTTGCTGTTGTTTGTTTTTACTGGAAATATAATGACAATGACTTTATGCTATACATGCTTCTCATCATTTTATGGGATACATTCTTCTGAACAGGTAGAACACAGTTTATAAATATTTAGAAGGTTACCTTTTTCTTGACACTAGCATCCTTTCTTTACTACTTTTTTCTTTTATTAAATGGCATAAGAAAATATCAGCATCAGAGTTTAATTTGAACCCAAATCTGTTTCAAATGATGTCTCCTTTACTAATGTATAAGCTGCTCGGAACAGGCCATTCACTGATGTCACCTGGGTGCTATGTAGTCCCATGCTCCATTATAGCAGCATTAAATAACATTCAGACACCAGATATTGGTGTGTTGCTTTCCTAGGTATCAAATTATTTATTACTGACTCATCAATTTATATTTTATTGGGGAGTGAAGGTGATGTTGGCATTGTAGTGTAGGCCAGAAGCCTCCTATAGGACTTGGAGCAGACCCTCTTGGGACCCTATACTTGGCCAGCACCCCCTACGTCCAGGCATCTAGAGAACCATCAACAGTCCAGTGATACCACTGTGTGCTCACAGTTGGGATTAGCACAGGACTGCCCTCAAAAATCTGTGGAGCTGCTTAAATTTACCATAGACCAAAACCAAATGAAAATACTAAGCAAACATGCATTTAATACAAATTACAAAATATGTAATGTTGATACTTTTTATGCAATACTAATATGAAATGGGAGAAGGTATAACAACTTTAAAGGATTAGATTAGAGCTAGAAGTATCAACAGTAATTCATAATTACACAACACACAGCAGTGATACCCTACAGCAATGAACATATACAACCCAGTTCTTAGTTTTTTTGTTTCTTTGTGTGTGTGCGTATGTGTGTAAGTATGAACACACACACATGCATGGTGGGGAGATGTGCAATGTCCATGCATGTAGAGTCCAGGGGTTGATGTCAGGTACCTTCATAGATCATATCCTTGTCTACCTTATACATGCAGGAAGTATCCGTTAACTTAACCCAGAGCTCACCTATTTAGCTACTTTCCCTAGCCAGGTTACTCTAGTANNNCTGTATCTACACTTCCTGAGTGTCAGAATTACAGGTGGGCTGCCATGGCTACCTAGTATGTATATGAATTATAAGGACCTGAATTCTTGGCTCTCTGCTTGCATGGCAATCACTCTATCCATGGATCTATCACTCAGTCCTCAGGCCTTGCTCTCTGAGTACCAGTCTCCTAACAGGCAGAAACAGCACTCCTTGTAAGAGTGACTGATTATAGCTGTGAGGCAGGGAAGATGGGAAATGAATATAGTAAGGAAACAGTCCTTTAAAAGGATAGAAATACTCTAAATACCATAAAAGATAGGATGAAGAGAGTCCCAATATACCAGCCTAGAATAAGTTGGATATTAAAGAAATTCTGGCCAATATATTATAATATACACAGATAATTAAATAAATACAAACTAATAATAACATAAGAAGGGTAAGGTCTTTGTACAACACAAACTGATATTGAGGAGGGAGAGGAGGAACTGGGAGAGAAAACAACATTTTGCAGCCATTACATTAAAGACTGTTTTAGACAAGAATTGCCATAGATGCCTATGAGGAATGGGGTGTGTGATGAGGATCAGAATGTTTACATCATCTCAAAGTGTCTCCCCACAGATTACTAGTTAGTGGAGAAGGAAACATACTCGCAGTATAGTGGAACAATCCTGAATTGAGAGATGCTGTGATTAAAGCTAGCATCACCATCAGGCCAAATGTATATTGTGTGTGATCAGAAGTGTTTAAGTGTTTACCTGGAATAATACAGTGTCACCTCTGAACTCTCCCCTCCAGTAATCTGAAGCTAATATTTAGAATCTTATGCAAATCTAACCATACTAGAATAAGTCAAAAAGTTCCTTATAGATGAGAAAAAAATATTGCACAAAAGCTAAAAGCTACAATTTTTTAAGTAATTTTACTCTGGTTATGACAAGAAATAAAAATGTAAGTATCCAAAAGAAAAGCAGAGTAAACTATATCATTTAATTTTCAACTGTTAAGAAAAATGTACTAAACGTCCAGAATTAGTGAATCTGTATAGAGGATATGCTGGAAGTAGTCTTTCAACTCTTTAACAAATTTGAAATTATTTCAAAATAAAGATAAAAAGACAAATAAAAACCACTCAAATAGAATTTAAAAAAAAAAAGCAGACAGTTGCCTCCCAAAGAGCAGTTGCAGAGTCAAAGCAGAAGCCATCTGAAACCAAAAGAATACCTGTTGGCAAATAGTCCTCAGTACATATCTAGCATATTCTCTTAGATTGGCAGTTTCTATGGAAATGCTCTTCCCATAGGATTTCGAATTCTGTGAGGTGGCCCAGGCGTCCTCAGCATTCCCATCACGTCGTAAACCCCTCATGCCGAAGTCTTCATTCTTTAAAGTGGTGACATTGTTACTGCCAATCTTGGCATCTCCTAAATGACAAAACCACAAAGGCAAAACCGCAGAAGTTCAGAATACTGCCCCACACATGTAATAGGCAAATTAGGCTAGGTTTCAGGGATTCAAAGACGTGGATGGTATCACATTGCATAGCTGGTTGTCCAGCAACAGAAAGGATGAAAAAAGAGATAGATGAGAGAAAACAGAACAAGTAGACATGGAGAAAAGTCAGACTCAAGACTCATTCCTTCTTTTGGTTTATAGGTTTAATATTTTTTGCTAGTCTTGGAAAGGCCAATATGAATTATATTTTATATTCAAAACACATTAATTTTATGAAAACTTCAGGCATGAATGTACTCAGGTTTATCTGAGTTATAGACAAGGAAGAAGATGGGGTACTCACCCTTCAAGGAGTCCCTTTTCCATTTCTTCTCTTACAATGATTTATTTTCTATCCATAGGTCAAGAGAAAAGTTTTTGCCTTAGCCCACCTTACTATCAACTTCTTGACAAGAGAGATTTATTTCCCTGGGGATGGAAAAGGGCAATGCACACACTAAGGAGGCCCTGGAAGGCAGAGCTTTCTGCACACAGCCTGTGTCTTTACCTTCCTTTCTATAGCATCTAGCTCAGACACCTTATCACTAACCAATCACTAACACACGGAATGCAGTGAAGCTAAGGAAGCTATCTGACTACTAACAAAATTCTAGGAGAAAAATGAAAAACAAAAACACTCAGGGTGTACTTGGATAAAATAAGAAATTTCTAGCCCTGAAAGAAAAAAATTAAAGTGAGATAAGGAAAGAGATAATTTGGTGGTGCGATTGCCAGACAGCAGCAGAAGGCCTTTAAACTTTATCTTGCTTACCTACAGAGCTCAAAACTCTGATGAGACAGTTGTCAAACCAGCAGCTGAGTTTAAGGGAGGCCTTTATTGTATGCAGAATGGGAGCAAGTCTAGGTCAGTGCAAAAATTAAAAAAAAAAAAAACAGCAAGCACTTTTAAACACAAGGCCAACCCTCATAAGGTTTTAATTTTGCTGAAAAAAAAAAACAAGCATAAACTGTAATTCTATTCTGGGGAGGAAGGATAATCATAATGTCCTAATTAATATCTACTTTCAAAAATCACAGAAGCAGAAGAGGGCTAATGCTGTCATTCATTGGCAGAGTACCTGCTTTGCCTGCATGAGACCTTGGGCTCTATCCCCAACATTGTTGCCACTGCTGCCACTGTTGTCAGTGCTGCCACCACACAATGACAAAGCAGAAAAACCACAGATGGAAAAATAAGCAATACATTTCAATTCGCCAATGTATTATTATATATTCATCATGTATTTTAAAATGTAAGAAATGGTGGCTTTACCCAAGGGAGTTGATTTAATTCAACAGAGCTTTTCAAAACTAGCAGAAGTCTGTATTCTCTACTCTTGGATGATATAAATAGCTATGTCTATCTCAAGTTAGACTACTATGTAAATTAGGAACAACACTCACTATAATCGTCCTAGTTTCCTAACTTAATATATATTTTGGAATATAAGAATTAGGAGAAAATTGGTTAGGACCAATAGAGTAGATAAAACCTCTCTGCAAAAGCAAAAACAAGCACATTTCTTAGACTCAGTTGTACATCTCCTTTTCCTTTGGATATTAGGAGGACTGAAGTCTACTACCTTGATTCTAGTACTTTCTACAATAGTATAGAAAACAAAACAAACTAAATATCCTAACTGAATCTGTCTAAGCCTTCACTGACATTTAACTGTGCTGATCATAATTTCTCAGATGACAAACCTCTCACATTATTTGAATATCTAAAAAGAAACCTGGCAATCTTACTGGGATTATCCCAGCTCTACAAACAAGGGGCCACTGTCTAGATGAGACTGATCATTGTGTACACCACTGAAACATGTTACTAAGTATTCATTCTTCCAATGTAAGTTCATTGAAAATCTATTTTCTATTTTCTCTGTTGGACTTAGAGTAGCCCAAGGGGAAATCCAGATCCTGCCCTTATGACCCCAACAAGTATTAATCAGTGAGGTAGACCAGTTCTCCCTCCCTTCAAACATCATCGGAGTAGAGAAATTATACTGACTGAAACCAGAAGTTAACATGAACTACATAATTCTATATGATCCTAAGCCTGGAAACAGGCTGAAACCTTCATGCTAGGACTACCTTTGATTTGCTAAAAAATTCATGACCATCTCAAAAAAGTATGGTTGTTTCTAATTTAATTTTTTTCATATAATATATTTTGATCATATTCTTCCCCCCCTTCAACACCTCCCAGAGCTTCTCCATTTCCATACCCATAGAACTTCATGCCCTTTCTCTCTCTCAAGAAAACTGAAAATCTAAACAAAACCATAAGATAAAATAAATACAGCAAAACAAAACAAAAAGTACACAGTAAAAATCAGAGTTCATGTTATGTTGGCCAACCATTCTTGGACATGATACCTATCTTGGAGTATGGTAGTAACAGTAGTATGGAGAATAGTAGTAACATACTATTGGGAAAAACAAAAAAATTCAATTTTCTTTTATACATACATATATACTGGTTTTAATTGCTTTTGAAGACTATGTTATTATTCTTTGTCATTCACAAATAAAATCTGTCTAGCAAGGTATAAGATTCACTTAAACTGATATCTGCCTATTTTTTCGAACTACTTTCAGACAAGAAGTGGCAACTATAGTTTGGATAAGGTCAAAATGAGATACCCAAAACTAAAAGTAGGAAGTATTTGAGATCCCATAATCATTCAAATCTTTTATGATTTACACACTTAAAATATTCTGAGGTGTTTCACTGCCCATGAATAGAAGGTGGTATTATTACTCTAGCAAAATATGCACAGTTAAGAATGTAAAGGGCATCTTGGGCATCGTTAACTAGGTCTCAAGCCTGTGCACACCCTACTGATCACTAGCAATACAAGCATCAATGTGGGTCCACCTGTTTCAGGGAAAGCATGCAGCAGGATGATACAAACTTGTTTGTAGTCACAAAAGAAGCAGGAACACTAGATTAAAACCCAGGTTTTCTGATGTTCTGCACCTGGAATATAATCCAGCTGAAGTTTAAACATTTTACTAAAAATATTGTTATTCTTGCCTACTATGAAGAGTGATTTCTGTTAGTAAATGAAGGCAAAATAATCCTGTGGGTGTGAGGCCCTGATCTGCATCAGAATGAATTATCATATAATTAAAACCAAATACAAAGGACTTATATTTCAGTTCTCTCAGGGGTCACCTTAGCCAAGGGACAGAATCCTTGAAGCTCCTATTACTTAGACATAGACAAAGCCAACTTTTTGTTTTCTTCACCCAGAACAAAACAAACAAACAAACAAAGAACCGAGGTTTTCATGACATTATGTAAATTTCACCATGAATATATATGATTTTGCCTCCACTTCTGATGATTAACTAAGAGGCTAAAGACCAGGAGAGTCTTACCAAGCATCATAATTGCCTTTAAGACAGCAAAAACGGCTCCCACTTCTATGCTGTTGTGAGCAGCGGCTAGGAGGTGTCTATCACAAGATGATCTTATTCCAGGGAAAGGTTTGCCTATGAAAACAACAACAGACCTTGAATGGCCCTCCATCATTAACCATCTTCTGTTAACCATCTACAGTCAGGAAGGAAAGTCTTTCATTGTTAGCTTGTGGACACTTAACTGACATCAGTTAGCTTTAATCGATGCTCCAGAGAATCACCAAGAAACACTGCCAGTATTCTTACTTAACCTTTTCTCTTTAATTATTATTCAAACAATATTTCTGCTCCTCAGAGAGATGGAGGAAAAGATTAGTCGGATTCCCACAGATGCATCCTTCTCTATATGGAAATGATTTAGCACAAGCCTTCACTAATACTCCCCATCGCCTCAGGACAAAGTAAATAAATGAGTTGTCATCCTCCTAAGCTGAGATGGCATGCCCCAGAATCAACACAGGGTATGTAGGAGGATGAGACTTCCCACCAGCATGGTATTTCCTCAGAGCCTAGGCATTTTTATTGTTTATTAATTCCCCATTTTTATTTCCCAATATATCCTCCTATTACATAACAGAAGGTGCTGCCAGACATCTCAGTGGCGTTATCTCTGTCCTCCATCACCTGAAGACTAAGCCCACGGAAATCAGGGAGGAAACTATAAACTGGACGGCTCCCAATGGTCACAGTAGAGTCAAAAGTTCCAAATAACCACAGAAGCAGAGCTTTCTGGGAGGTCAGCTCACCTGCTGCTTGAGGGAAAAAGCAGGCCTGGGGAGCTCGGAAGAGGTGAAGCAAGAGGCGGCATGTCATTCTTGCCCCGGGCTCTGCATCTGCGTCTCCGCAAGCTGGAAAGGGAGAGATTAAAAGCAAGCCTCCTCACATACTACACACCATGCTTTTCAGGTTTTCTACTGCTAAAATTTCAGTAATGCATTAAATAAACTCTCCTTTGAGTAAGGTCATTAGTTATACCTTTCTAAGGAACCTTCATGCTGCCTTGAACAAAATAAAGCAGTAGCAGGTTCCTGCTCCAGAGTTCAATGCTACTCTGCATGAAACGCCTATTACAGTTATGCCATCTCCACCAGGTACCATGACACCTCAACCCAAAACATGGTCCTTTCCCTCACCAGGTACCATGCCCCCCCCCAATTCCTAATACAATCCTTTCCCTGTGTCAAAACCATCACACACATGGCCACTAAGCAGCAACCACACACAAATGCAGCAGTTCCGGACCAGCTTACCTGCCGCTAGGAGAGAGGGAAGCGCGACATGTTGCACGACGTCCTCCAAGGAGAAACACTGTCGTGCTATCAGGATAGCAATGAAAGTAGCTAATGAATCATGGAATGAAAGGTCACTCACCTTTAAGAAAAACATTGACAGGTTTTAATACCCAACACCCTTTAATACAGCATATCAAAGACCACTATTTAAGAGACTACCAGCAACACAGTAAGATCTCAAATCGCAGTAAGAACTCAGTAAGAACCAACAGAGGGAGATGGCTTTGATTATTGTCTTCTTGGGCCCATTGCTATAATAGGACAAAGCAAGTTTACACATATCCCAATGTTCTAGGCAGATGTTGACCTATAACTCATTTGCATGCAACTCAGAAAACACAACACAAGAGCAAAAATCAAGAAGCTACTAAAAGATCTGTCATTATCGGTAGTTGCCACTGGAATGCACTGTGTCATTTATGGGCAAAGCAGAAAGCAGAAGAGGATTCCCCTATTGGGAAAACATGACCCACTAAAATACGAACACTCTTTCCTGCTACACTAATGTATTCTTTTTCGTGTGAGAGAATTCATTTTAAAAGATCTCTGAAAGTTTTCAATTGGCTGCTAAATTTCAAGAGAGCGATGAGAAAAAATGAGAGAAAAGTTAATTCTGCCACAGTGAAATCTCTACATTCCAGATCTCACAAGGCATTGGAAGATAATACTCAGGGAACACAACTATCCCACTGACAAGCTTCCAAGTGATTGGTACTTGGTGCAACAAGCCACAAAAATTGATTTAAGAAAAAAATCTAAGTCTTTGTTGTATGCAAAAGCAGCCTATCACAATGTATTTTGTATAAATAATTTCTTAATTCACAGACTGAAGATAAGGAGGCACGACTGTCCATTCCATCCTGAGATAACAGAAACAGGAAGTGAATCTCAGCTTTATAAATGTCAGGTTTTCGTAGTAACATACACAGGTCTGACAAAGATCACCAATGATAAAAGTGTCAGTAGACGAAGAGTCGAGATAGATGGTTAAGACATATACATCCTGGTGCAACACGGAGCACCAGGAAGTCATCCACATGATTTGGACAATCTCTCCATCACTCTACAGGCATATTCTGAGAAACACTGAATATCCTGAGTCCACACATGACTTTTCTTATCCAAAATAACAATATCTATATTCTTAAATATATACTGGTTCTCTTCATGTATGAAATGCTTTATGTCCTAATCAGAGGAATCCAAGCCAGAGAAGAATGAAACAGTTCTGAGACCAACACATGTAAAACTTTAGTTGCTAGAACATGTTGGAGTTCCTTCTACTTATTTTGATTTTTTAAATTTATTTATTCATGGTTATGACACTATGGTTTATCACTTTTATAAACAGAAAAATATTTTGTTTGTTACAGCTTAATTAATTAAGTAGGAAAAACAATTAGCTAAATTTTAGATTTGGGCTTTAAGATAAAAAGAAAACTTACATCTACAGTGCAGAGTACATCATTAAATCCCCACACATGATTTGAAGAACAACAAAGAGCCTTCAGAACCCCCAGCCACTCCGAACTAAGAACTGTACAGCAAGCAGTTAACTCAGAGGAGAAATTGGCTATGTCATTTATCCTAGAAAAGAGAAAGAAGATAGCAGCAAGAGTTTTGGTACACATGAGGAGTGATAACGTTTTTTCCTTATTGAATACGTTTCATTAAGCATCACTTAGATTTAAGGATATAATTAATACTGCTTGCCAAGTAACATTTAATTAGCACAAATGAATTAACATGTTTTTGATTCTATGAATAAATTTGATCTATAATTTTACATTTTATAGGAATCAAACATTAAGGGCACAGGCCTAGGGTGTGCAAAATCCTGGGTTGAATCCCTAGTCCCACCATGATAAATAAAGACATTAAGTAATGTAAGTAGGCCCAAGTACAGTTCATATCAAAATATAGTATTTTCAAAAATGTATATGGTTTTCAAAATGGAGCATGACTAAAAAATATCCCTTTCCAAGCCATGAGTCCAAAAATCAATGTTGCTTGGGTTGAGGAAACTAATTAAGATATGGCACGGTAGCATCAGGAATAAAAGAAAAGCAAATATGAGCTCAGGAAACTAAGGAAGCATCAAATTAACTCCTCCTTGACTACTGATACATTTAGGGCAAAGAAGCTCACCGGCCAGCATCCTGGTGTCCCATGCACACGTTCATCAGTGTGTTGCAGACAAAGCTGTACCGGTTGGCAGCGTTGTCACTGAGGATCTTGCCCAGCATTGAGTAGTTGATGCTTCTTGCTGAGGGATTCTCAATGAAGTCCATCATGAAGTCTGGATCCCAGCGTAAGTTGGAATTTGCAGGCATTACGTTATTATATATGGTCTGCTTTACTTTTGAACAGGCACTACTAAGGTTAAAAAAAATAGTTACAAAAGGAAAAAAAAACAGAACGAAACAACCAAGAAAATCACTTCAGTTAAGGGCATGCTAAGTGGCAACAACTCGAAGACTTTCCTAGATAAGCCACATCCTACTATTACTCATTTCAAAATCTTTGTAAACCAGCACTAAGTACAAAATCTAGGATAGAGCAATTGCTCAATGAAGAGGTTTTTTTTTTTTAATTTATATGTGGAAACATGAGATATTTAGTTACTATACTTATTCAAAACATCAATGCATTTACTAAGCCATTTAACAACTGCTTCTTTCTCAAAAGCAGCTGTAAAATATTATAACCCAAGAATAAAAATGGATCCAATTACACACTGGGAATAATGTAGTGTTTTAATACTAACTGCAAACCCAGACCCTATAATTTTGGGTATGTAGCGCATGCCTAGTGGTAGTTCCTGTGTCAAAGCGGCTGTGGGCACTGGTCCACAGCTGTGACAGGTAGAGGGGAACCTCCTGCATTCAGAGCTCACAATCTCCATAGAGAGAAAATATTTTATAGTATGATAAAACTGTTACAGCCAAAAATGTAGACCATGTTTCTCAGCAACAGGAAAAATAGGTAACATAGTTGGGCATAGTATTAAACTCCTATAATTCCAGCACTTGAGAAAGAAGACGGCTATAAGTTACAGGGGAGCTGGGACCGGATCCTATATTTCTAGTCTTTCTGTGAAACAAATAAACATGTTTCAAGAGCCTACCCTACCAAAACTGAGAATTTACAGTGGGCTACATCTGAATAGATATGGAATACTAGAAATAAAGGAGAATTAGAATGTATTAGCCATCATTTCTTTGTGCATAGGAGAAGCAATGATTTAATGCCACAGTTTCAAATCCATATGAGCTCAGCTATTCATGCCCTCTTGCTATGAACCATAAATCCATAAGTAGCATCCCTTGCCTACTTGAGAGCTCTGCTATGTAGCAGGAATTTGTGGGGGGTGGGGGAAATCAAATTTCTGGCAGAAGAAAGTTTTGTTATTAGATGACACATAGATCTACCAAATCTTAGAAGCTCAGACAACACTGCTTTTCCTTCTTTTTGAGATCCACTCCACTTGGCCACCAGATTCCGACTTCTCTGTAATGACTAGACACCTGAACTTCTCTCAACTTTGACCTAGTCTCCGGACCGTTCCTATCTAGACTTATCTTCTTCGTTGCACTTTCCAAGAGGCCCTTCTATGTGTTAAGAGCATGTTGGCTTCCGTTATGACTATTCTCTCATTCTTCCCACTCTCTGCTGCCTACATACAGGGAAGGAAGCCAAACACTCAGCCATGTTTCTCCTGTAACTGTGTGTCTCAGAAAAACCTGACAGAGTAATGAAAGCAATGAATGCCTGGAGGTCAGAAAACTGGTTTAAATCCGGGCTTCACTGTACGTCAAAATGATCAGGAGCAAAAGTTTGTGAGTAAGGAAACTCAGTTCCACTTCCTGAGATTCTGACAATTAGAAAACCTTAACGGAAAAATCAGCACAGTGCTATGCACACAGGAGATCAAGCAGTGATAGAAATTTCCTCCCTACACAACTTTATGGTGCTTTAGATACAACTATGAAAACTTTGATTATTACTATACTAACATAAATCTCCCTTTATATTTGGCTTCTTTTTAAATGCTTTTCCTAACCCCCAAGCAGAGCTCTGATTATACAACAGCCCAAGAAAGCTGCCTTCTTTTCCTGTTTGTTTTGAGGACAGTGCATGCATCATCTGCAATGCCTACCCTGCTGGTGTCCCTGATTTCAACACTGGCTTATCTAAAACTTCTAGAAGAATGTGAAATTGTAAATAAGAGATCATTTAATGTGTGATGTATACTTTGTCCCCTAAAATCCCTCTTACCTGTGGACTGATAAAAATCCTTTAAGCACTCTTATACTTATGGCCACAAGGTATTTAGTATTCTGTTTAACTGAGTTGAGAAGACCACATACTTTAGATTAGCTTGCATTAGTACATAAAATGTAAACAGCAATGGGATTATTAACAAACTCAGGCATGGTCATGTCTGTGTTTTTTTGTTGTTACTGTTGGTGGTGGTGGTGTTTTTATTTATTTTTATTTTTTCTCCTGCTCACCTGAAAAGGTCACCAAATTTACTTCTGAGGTGGCTGCATGACACATAGAGGTCATAGAGGTAGGCCAGGATACATCTTTCAGGGGAAGAGCATTCTGAGGGGTTGACAACATGCTTCACCACGCCACACAACCTGAGGGCAGAGACATGGGAATCAAAACGGGACATCTTGATAGTGTGTGAGTAGCTGAGGAAGTCTTTAAAGCGAGAGGGTATGTACCTAGGACCTGGAAATAGGTATCACAAAGCAGAAAAAGAACCTCATTGTTCGCAAAAATACTAAGTTATTAAATAAACACCAATATTTGTTATGTTGAATACTAGACAGGTTTAAAAAAACAGAAGTAATGCAAGAGATTTCCCAGCACTAGAATGCACAGAGGACATAGCTGCTGTGACTAGAACACATGAGGAAGGGGTAGGCAGGACAGGTCAAAGCCATACAGTTTCACAAATTCAATCAGTTGGCAAAGATTGCCAAGTACACTAGTTTGGAAAGAAACAATTCTTCAATGCAGGGAATCTGCTGAACTGGATGTAGTCATAGTTTGGAATCCCATTGTTCTTATTTATCCTAACTATAGGCAAATTTACCTTGATTTACCTTATCTAAACAATGAAAGTCCATTCTCTTTAGAGGCATCCTTTAAAATAATGCCTTTATTTCCAAAATATCAATACTGCAGTAATTTTCCTCCATTCAAAACCATGACTCCTATGTTCATACAGCATAAACGACAGTATGACATAGAAGAAAACACCTATGATCCATCTATACAGGCCTGACTTCACCACCACCAAGGATCTGACCCAGGACTCTGTGTAACATGTCACCAGTAGTGTCACAGATGACTCAAATCCTGAAATGGATTTAATAATCTTCCAATTCACCACTCCCACTGTACAGAGAAGGCTATCTGGAGAAGTGACTTGTTCAGAGAGAGGAAAGGGGAGATGAAGTTCCCCTGTGCATAGTGGACCACTCTGTACCATTCAGAAGACTATATAAATTTAACTCACTATGAGTCCATGAACAATGAATGAGTTATTGAAAGAATTTTTATTTTAAAATTGAATCAATGAGTCAGGGGGTGGTGGCGTATGCCTTTAATCCCAGCACTCGGGAGGCAGAGGCAGGCGGATCTCTGTGAGTTTGAGGCCAGTCTGGTCTACAAAGCGAGTTCCAGGACAGCCAGAAATTTTATACAGAGAAATCTTGTCTTGAAAAAAATAAGAATACTTGTAAAAGTTTTCAAGATTTATTAGTTGTTAGGAACATCACTTTCAAACTCTGCACCTGTTAAACGATATAAAAAAACTACAGTATTGTATACACACATAGTGCCTCACACTTCAAAGTCTGTAGATTTTTTACTATTCTACTTAAACTAGACATATGATTAATAATGCAAACGTCTTTTGGTTTTCTAAGAAAAGCCTCTGTAAAACTGATGCCACTCAAGAAATACTGTTCATAAATAAAATGCATGACTTAGGTTACAGAGAAAAAAATCCAGCAAGACAAATGAAGAAATGAAAAAAGAATGAACAGGCTGTCTTTTCTTAAAAAGGGGCCTGGAAACGCAGGTGGGGAGTAGGCAACAAGAAGCTTGCATAGGCTGTCAAGAGCTCCTCGCATTTCTTGGGTCCTTTAAACTCAGTCTGTTGCAGAAACACTGATCCATTCCTCAGCCCAACCTCCCAAGGAACAGGTAGAATGAACCCTTGCCTATTGGATACAAGCAGACAACTTTTATTAATTAGGAAGACGATGACCACGTTTCTGCAGTGCTAATGTGTCATAGAGCTTACGTGTCTGATTCTTCAAACGTAAACTGAAGACAGGTGACCAGCTATGGTGCTAACTGGTCTCAGTAAGCCTCGCTGCGGCAGCATAGAGAAGAGGGCTGTGACTGACCAGGAGATGAAGAGGAGAGTAGCAAGTACACAGAGAGGCAACCACACACACTTCCTGTATTTATAGCTCCTTCTCTAGGAAACAGTTTGGGAAAAATATTTTTAGGTATGTTTTCATTGGATGTTTAATGAGACATTTAAAATGTCAAAATAAATGGTACCCATGTTGTTTAACTTGTTTTTTTTTTTGTGGGATTCCTCACAATGGGAGTGGGGGTATCTCTGACTCTTTTGCCTGCTCATTGGACCCCTTTCCTCTTTCTAGGATGCCTCACCCAGCCTTAAAACGAAGGTTTGTGTCTGGTCTAAATGGAGGAGCAATGGATCTGGAGGAGGGATGAAGTAGGGGCGACTAAGAGAAGGGAGGGAGAGAAGGCTGAGGTCAGGATGCATTGTATGAGAGAATAAAGAAAAAGAAAATTAAAAAAACTACTTCAAACCAACTGTCTAAAAGCAAAATATTTCTCATAACACAGTATAATTTTTTCTAAAAAATCACTACATTTTACTATGAATTCTTCCTTTAAGATTAGGAAAGAAAAATGCCATTTATATACGCACCCTTCAAACACCTGGGCTGTCTGATCAGGATTTAGGATCAGGCAACTATGATACCGCCTGAGCACAGCCACAATGCAGACACACAGTCCTGTAGTGTAACTTCCTGCCAGACTAGAAGACTTCAAGAGCAGCTCAGCTTCAACCACGCTCAGTTCATTCAGTAACTACAACAGGAAAAGCAAGAGAAAGCAATGGAGGTGACAAAATAACAAGCAAACCCTTCGATGAACCACAATGCACTCACTATGCACACGGCTTCAGGAAACACACTACTTTCTGCCACTATTTACTTTTAAGCCTTTTCTACTTTAAACAAATGCTCTTTTGTCTAGACATTGGCTTGTACAAGCCTACAATGTAAACAGTGCTGAAATGGTTACTAAAACTTTCTGATAGCCCAACATCCTGGACTGGGTCACTTTAAAGAACAAACCAATTCTTTTCGTCTTCCTTTTATTTTTGTTTTGTTTTTGTTCTTCTTTTCTCTTTCTTTTGAGTGCAATGCAAGTAATAACTACTTCCTTATTTACAAAGCTAGAAGCTACTGTACACCAGAAAAACACACCTTACACTTAGTCATTAACATGGGAATAAATGACCTAAAATGTGAGTGCTGCAGCGGGACAAATGGAATTAGAGGGGCTATTTTAGAAGTCATTTTTGCTTTTCACTAATAAATTCTACTACAGAGAAAATAGTGTTTCATCATTCTCCAAGCAAAATAACAAGGTCTCAAAAACAAAACAACAAAAACAAAAAGGCTCTGAAGTCAATGTAGTTCTAAATGGCAGGTGTGTTACTAGCACTGATTATGACCTAACTGTTGACTCAAAATGGCTCTAACACTTCAAGATACACTAAGTCCTTAACGTGGTTTCATGCAATAAAACTGGCGCATGTTGGAAGACATGACATGGTTCCAGGAGGACAGAGAGAGCTGGGGTAGAGAAGTGACTAGGAAAGGGTTACCAATGGATACTAATTCAATTAGAGAGGTGCAAGATGTTCTTATGTGCTGTAACATGGCAGGGTGAATCTACTAGGTAGAGCATGTGCTATACTGGCAAAATCAAGGGGAAAAGACTCTTGACAGTTCCTATCATCAATCAATGATGTTTGAGGACACAGGTCTGTTTAACTTGACATAAGAATATACATAACACATACATGTTTTGAAGCATCATATGGCACGCCAGAAACGTACAATTTTTTAACACATTTATGCAAGCTAGAAAATAAATTTAAGGGACTTGATAGATGGCTCACTGGTTAAGAGCACTGTCTGATCTTTCGGAGGACCCAGGTTCAGTACCCAGCACCCACATGGTGTCTCACAAGCATCTTAACTCCACTTCCAAGAAATCCAGTGACTTCTTTTGAACTCCACAGGCACCAGGAACACACACTGTGCACATATGCATTCAGACAAGTTACCCATCCACATAAAATAAAATAAATCTAAAGACAATAAATTTAAGCCAGGTCATAAGCTGACTCAGGTACTCAGACACTGAGTAGTAAGGTCACTTCAGATGGAGGTTTCAGAAGAGCTGAACAAGAGAGCGATGTTCTGATTTTTAGATCAAGAAATGGAAAATTTAAAGAAACATGCTCTTTAATGTTTGGAAAATTTGCTTTCCTAAATAGGAGAAAGGCAGTCTTTTTGACACCTGTATTGCAAAGTCAATTAGTCCATTGATGTTGAGTGCCGGCTCCATGAGATCAAAGATGAGTTGGATATGGTGAGCCAGAGGCAGGTGATAGGATGTTCCAGACGCAAAGCTTGTGATTTGCTCCAGCACATTGTTAGAGATCTGCCCAGACAAAAGCAAGGAAAGTCACATAACCACCGTCTGCATGATGCTTCAGGTAGATAAATTAGCTGGAATTTTAAACGAATTCATGGGATTCTACTTAGAAATTAGAATGTATTTACACAGGAATCAAAGCATATACAAATCAGCATTCTTATAATTGTAATTTAAAAAAGTAAGATGAATTGCAGTATAATCATATACTAGTGACCCCAAAGGAGAAGCACCCAGAAGTGTTAATCGCCAGACACTGGGAAGTGTTAACTGAAGAACAATGGATCTCTTCTCAGTTTCACAATATTTTAATTAAATCATCTACAGGTTTCCCCTTCACCAATAGTGATGATATTAGGTCAACATGCCATTAAGTAAGTACATAAGGAATTACTTTTGCATATTGCTGATTATTGTGAAGAAAAAAATACTTACAGAATAAAAACACATGTTGAAGGAGGCAACCTGAGACTTAAACATGAAGCTTGAGAGGCTTCCAGGTCTATAAGGAGCATTTATAAAAATCAAGGCTCAAAGTACATTGCTCAAGACTTTTAAGGAAGAAGAAATATTCAAAACGGGTAACAAAACAGCCTGGAATGGCTACCTGAGATGTCACTTGATGCTGATCAAAGTATGAGAGGAGCTGGAGTTTCGTGAACACGGTTTCCGGGGTGGGAAAAACTTCCTGCTTGTTCTTCCTGGCTTTCTGTCCTTCATCCCCAACTAAATAAACATAAGATGTGTTACTTTCCACTTAAATGAAGCTCTCTGTGTTTTTTAAGAGCCTTTTTTAAAAATGTGTGTGTGCATGTTCACACATGTATGGAGACCAGAAGACATCTGGAGTTACCCCCCAGGCAATATCACTATCTTATTTTATTTAGTGACTGGGTATCTTACTGGCTGAAACTCACCAAATAGGCTAGACTGGCTGGTTAAGGAGAGGTCTGCCCATATCCAGTCACCCGACCACCACACACACACCTAGCAATGGGATAGAGAGCAGGCTTCATCATGCCCAGCCATGTTTCAGTGTGTCCTGGCACTTTACTGAGTTACCTTCCCATTCCCAGTTTTTTTTTTTTTATTGAAGTAGAGCATATACAGAACACAGCATGTATACTCTTCATTTTCACATGAATGAGATCCAAATCATGAATTAACACCTCAGAAGCCCACCTATTCCCCTCTAACACCGCTCCTTCTCCCAGCAGACAAAGATCTGGAGATCTTCCATCTTGAGTAAGTGAAACTTTTCACTCAGCATTATGCTTTCGGACTGGTTCATTGGGGAGGTAATTTCAATTTGTTCTAAAATTTAATAATCCTCTCATACATTATTCCTATATATATAATATATATAATAGTATGCCATTATATTTCAATTCTAGTGAATAATGACTAGCTACCATAAAGTACCTTTATGAACATTAATCATTAATTCACTTTAAAAATACAATACCAACAATAAATGTCCATGGTGGAAGTATCAGGCCCACTGTGTTTAAACAGGCCAAATTTAAGGCTTTAAAAATTACATATTATTTATTTATTATGTGTTCATATGCAGTCACCATGGAAGATGCGGGGAAGACAGAGGAAAACATGTAGGAACTATTTCCTCCAGAAAATTAAATTCAGGTCCTGAGGCTTGGTGGAAAGTTCTTTTGTCCATTGAGCCATTTTACTGGCTCTTAGACTCGCCTCAGCTATTTTTCTAGATAAATATGAATGGATATTTATTTATGAAGAAACATACACAACTTTTCTTATTTGGGGGAACTTTTGTTTTCCTCACAGCTAAGAACAAAACACAGAACTACAATGTGGTATCTAGAAACAGGATTGTATCTATTATTACAAAGATGAATTTGAAGGCATAGGGTAATAGCTGGGCTATGGGATATCTCCCAGCACTGTGTGCTACCTGGTCGGCAGCAACTCAGGAGCTCTGTGACCAATCTCCTCTGGGGACATCAGTTCAGACAGCACATGTCTTTTATGTCTCTACTGAAGGTATAAGAACACAACAATATTCCAGGTTACTCCACACTACTCTGCTCATGTCGAATGTGATGCTTGACAAAATGACATCAGAAGTGCACTTCACTTTGAACAGTAAGCCAAATAGAAAAATAAACCAAGTCATCTTGGTTCAATTTGCTACAACAGATAGTGATACCAGAATAAATAAATTAGTAAGATGTGCTGGCATTGGACAAGGGAGACAGCTTGGTTAAGGCTCTGAGTGCAGATCCCAGAACCAGTGTGTAAAATCAAGTCTAGGAGTGGGGACACCTGCCTGTAACCACAACCCTGGGAGGTAGAGCTAGGAGAACTAGTACAGACCAGTTGCTGAGTTACAAGCCAGCAAAAGACTGTGTCTCAAATCAAACAAGCAGTGAAGGGAGCTAGAAGAATGATACTTGAAGCTCTTTTCTGATCTTCATAGGTATAAGTACACACACACACACACACACACACACACAC
>LOEQ01002904.1:163936-208709 GCA_001685075.1 Bramus lutescens | reverse complement strand
GGAAATGGGAGGAGGGGAGGAGGTGGAAATTTTTAATAAAAAAAAAGAAAAAAGTAGTGAGATCAAATAAAAAGTACTAGGATTTCTGGAGTTGTTCTACAGTGTGTTTGTTTAATGCATCTGACAATTGTTTCCATTTCTAACTCTTGGTCCTAAGGCATGCTATTTGCTATCCATAGCATCCTCCAGGCCTTTAATCTGCTTGCTTCACATTTTAAGATTTGCTAAAATGGCGCTTCCAATTCATATAAAGTGCTCCTCCATGTTTAGCAAGGTGTGCAGCCCCATTGTAACTATGACTAATCATTTCACTATGTGGTTGAAGAATTCACAGCAAAAGGTCTTGAATTTTCAATCTTATCTTCATTAAAAACCGACCATTTGGACTTGTAGAATCTGGGTCTACTTCCTTGTTTGAATGTAGTAGGGGGCTGCTTGTTCATCCTGGCCACCCAGAACCAGAATAATCACACAGAAGCCATATTATTTAAATCGCTGCTTGGCCCATTAGCTCTAGCTTCTTATTGGCTAACTTTTACATATTAATTTAACCCATCTCCATTAATCTTTGTATCACTTTGTGACTGTGGTTTACCTGGTAAAGTTCCCAACATCTGTCTCTGGCCAGATACATGGCTTCTCCCTGACTCCGCCTTCTTTCTCCCGGCATTCTGTTTAGGTTTTTGCCACCTAGCTCTGTTCCCCTATAGCTCTTCCATAGGCCCAAAGCAGTTCCTTTTTTAACCAATAACATTCACAGCATACAGAGGGGAATCTCATATCATTTGAGCACTGATAAAACTGACATAACAGCAAGGGGCTTTAAATAGCAAGGTATTTCTTTTTAGGAATGGAAAATCCCAGGAAGCAATATGGAGACTCCCACATCACATCCACCATAATAAATTGCAATCAAAGTTTCATTTTATCTTGCAAAGAATAAAGATGGAAGACCAGAGTAGGATTTATAGCCAGCAAGAAAAGTTAGGCCAGTGTCCAGTAGTAGCAGAAAACATGACAAAGCATTAAAAGAAGACAGAGACAACAGAGGTCTATTCATACATCAGATATTCTCCATGCTTACAGAAGCATACCCCTGCTTATAGATCCCTCAAATTTTCATATTGCCAAGAGAATCTTTGAGAATATTTTGAGGAATTGTATACTTACATTAAAATGTAAGTATATGGGATAGATTTAAAACTGTGTTTTGCACATTTCTTTAGCCTTCATGACATCCCTCCCCTCCAAAAAATATAGGTCCATTTGGTAATAAATATTTTTTTCTTTATCCTAAGTTCTCTTTGTACATAAATTATGTGCTGAGTGTACACTCAAAAATAAGAAACAACTCAGCATTTCCACATCACTCGCAAATGGAAAAAACTAGATGCGTTACTTTTTAATCATTTCTTATTGCTTTTAGAACTCCATCAACTAAATGGGACCAATGTTCATGGTTTAGTGGTATATTTACCACAAATAGCTTGAGTAGTTATCGAACATCGTTCCTTCATTTCAGCAGTTAGCCAACCTCAACCAGTATTTATATTGCCTAATATACTTTTCTGCTGTGAACATGCACCTTAATGGCCCCAGTCCTGATTTCTAGGCTTGACTTAATGCCTGAATGGGAGTGATTGCTTCTGGCTACACTTATGTGAGGAGACAGTGTCTGTATCTGCTATTGGGGAGCATGACATGAACTTAGCAATGTTTGTTTCAGTGAATGAGACTTCCATGGATAGAGAAAGATCCACAAATTCTCTTATGCCTATGAATGTGTGGCACTAGGGCTGGCTGTCATACATTCTTTCTATTTCTTCTACAAACACTGACATCTAACGATACCAAGTGCTTCTCAGCAAAGAGAGGAAACATGGCTGATTTCAACAACAACAAAAACCAATAAATTGATTTTTTCTAAAAGTAAATACAATGGAGATTTGCCCTTTTATTATGTGCTTCATCCTTAACCCACTATTCTCCAACATAACACTATCTGGTTATTCCTTATTAAAATAACTCTTGGCAAAAGTAATACTTTTGAGGCTGTAAGGTATTATCCCACAAACAGGTGAAATTGCAACATAGATTATGAAATTATAAAAGAGGTGAAGTTTGAGTCTCTCATCTCTTCCTTAGGGGTTTATTTTGTTCTTATTTGAATCCTTGGTCCTTTGAGATTCAGACCAAACATGTTTTTGTGAAGAGTTTTACCTGTAGAGGCCTTTCTCAGGAGACTCTGTGTCTTTTGAAAGATTTTCAGTGAGAGTAATGTTGCCTTACTCCCATGCCTTTATTTAAAGCCTTCCTGCAGAACAGTATGTATATTTTAACACACTTATTTAAAACCAAGGGTTCAATGCATGTCTGTTGATGAATGAATATTTGTCTGACTGATCAAAATGACAACTCACTAGGGTAACATGAAAGTGTTTTCCAGACATGGTGTGCACAAAGTCACAGGGTCTATGACTGTAAAACTCAGTAGACAATATCAAACCGTTCAAAATCCACCATGGATAGCAGAGGGTCTACCAAAGTTTCACCTATAGCTGAAGGCCTAATGGCTGATGGAGGAGGAGTAGGTTTCTTTGCATGCAGCCCCTGATTCCACCCATGTTCTAGTGGAAGGCTTTACATGCACATACATATACACAACATTGAGGAGACTCTGTGGGTCTAAAAACTTCATGAAATTTGGAGAAGAAATGGTGAGAGGAGGAGACATAGAGGTAAAGAGGAGGGAGTAGAGAATGAATTTGTTGAAAACATTACATTCTAGTATGAATTTCTCAAAAAATAAACAAAAAGAAAAAAGAGGATAAGTTAGAAAAAACAAAGTAGAAAAGAAATAGAGAATTAATTGCTTCAATATACTTTAGTTTCTTTACTACATGAGCATATCTGTTTACCATTTCTAAATATAAACTACAATTTCCTGTGTTATTAAAATGTTCAAGTTATTTAAAACGTCTTCGTCAGCCCTCAGAACGACCAGCTGGTCAATGATTCTACCACCTTGTTGAAAATGGGCCATGCCAATATACCTTCTGGGATTTTTCATTTAAATTGTTACACATGAGACTGTAATGTCGTCTTTGCCTCCAGGTGGTCTTCTTGGTAGTCATCTTCACTTGGCATTTCACTGACCCTTGTGTGGCCTGTGATTCTTCCTTTGGGTTAATCCATTGACTCTTCTATTACTCCTATGGTTGGAATTTCTTAGAACATTTTATGCATTTCTATCTATGCCTGGTACTGTGCTTCGCATATGCTCAGTTCACTCAAGCACAATGCACTGGAAGTAAATGTGGTAAATTTCTCAATTTCTCCTCTCGTTTCACGATATTAGCTTTACCTTGAGCAGTTTTAGCACAAGAAAAATAGATAGAAATCCTAGACATTTGCTTTTGGAAAGATTCTTTTGCTATTCTCCAGATGTGTGAGTCCAAGAAAAATTTTCTCTCCTATGTTTGCCATATGCTCTTCATTTATATGCTTGAGAAAGGAACAGACTTGACTTCCAGACTTTCCTATAAGTAGCATGTACAGAAAATCTGGGTCCAGCAGCTATTTATTCATGTTAAGACTGTCTCACTTCTCTGAATGACAGTAGATCATCTGAACAATATTAAAACACATAGGGCATAGTGACATAAAATAAATTAGCCTAAGACTGGAAATTGGGAATACCAATTGGACATGAGATACCCCAAAACATTTCAGTATGGGGATGGCAGTATCTCACTCTGTAAACATAAGAAAAGTCACATTTGCAACCTAAGCTAGATATACATTTTAATATGGAAACTATAATTATACAAATATCTTAACTAAATATAAAAATGATACACTAATTTAAATGTGATTTAGATGAGTTAAAATTTTCAGTTATTATCTTAAATTTTTTCATTGAAAATCCTTGATAAAAATGTGCAGTCAGAATCTTATCAAGTTCTGCAAAACTATTATTTTTCCCTTTTCGTTTTGTTTCTTATCTTTGATAGATAGATCGATTGAAAGATTGTTAATGTTAATCTGACTTAACAGCTGTCCATTGCTCATGGATAAAAGCACCAAAACAAAACAAGCACATGAAACACCTATGCTCAAATTTTACAAAAGTTGAAACATCTCTTGTCCTATCTAGAAATAGCTATTTCGCTCATTCTGTCCACATAGATGTCTTCTTTTACTTATGAGTGGAAGGGGTGCTTAATGATCAATCCTCTCCTTAATTAATGGTCAACGTTTTACAAGAAATCTACACAGCTTATGAACTAAGGAAAGCTCTTTGATATAAAGCCAACAGTAAGAAATGGTATCAACCTACAGATGAATGGATGACTAGAAAATGAAATTGCGATGCACAATGAGATTCTGGTGCTTCCATGTGGCTTTAATATTGGTTATTACAGTGAAAATTCCACATTAGAATTTTATTTAGTCATAAAATTAAATTGTGAAATTATCAGGAAAATGGAAATTGGAACGTATTAAATTATGTAACCCAGACTCAGAAATCCTCATGCTCTTTCTCATATATAGTTTTTTTTGTTTGAAATTTTTATACCTGTATATACATTTTAGTGTGGGTACGACTCAGGTCAGGAAGCTAGAAAGGAGACCAAGGGAAAGCAAAATGAGATTTTAAGGATAGGAGAGAGAAGTGTAATAGAATGCATGCGATATCATAATGAAAAGGGGACAAATAATTTTCTATGTGGGAGAGATATAGACAAAAGTGGAGAATGAGAGCCAACAAAATCAACATATGAAAGGACAAAAATGAAACCTATTATTTATGCTAAATGAAGGAAAAATTATTGCAAACATTTTGAACATTATCCTGTAAGCATCAAAATATTTCTGTGTATTAAATGCATGGTTGAAACAAACTCACTGTAAGGGTGATTAATTCCTTATCCACGCTTTTAAAAAGCGAGGAAATAGATAAATGGAACCGGTTATAATTTTAAGTTAAATAAAGCAGGTGCAGGCAAGAGCACATGTTTTCTGTCATATGCACAATATGAATATAGCAGGAAAGCAAAAAGGATTAAAAGGGAATATGGAAGAAGAGCACATTTAAAGGGAAAGGTGGGAAAGAGGTGCTTAGACATACTTCCAAGTTTTCTCCAGTATTGAGGTATTTGAGGAGTTATCTAACCAGTATATATAATGTTACATATTACATGTTTGTAATAATAATAATTTTAACAGTGGTTAAAAGTGAGATTGGGAGTTTTACAAGAGACGTTGCAAAAGAAAGAGAGAGGTGGGAATGGAAGATTTGCAGAACTAACATGAAGATCTAAAATTATTAAAACTAAATAAACTGAAAATGAGTCTTGCAATGTTTTTCTATTCAGCATCTTTATTTAAAATCTTTAGGAGAGAATTCCTCCAGAGAAGGAATGGTGGTTTGAACTGCACATGTTTGTAATGAAAAGTGTTTCTACTCCTGTGTGAACAGGCTGCATTCTCCATCTTAAGTTCTGCCTCACAGTGATAGACTGTGAGGTTTTCAGGCTGCATGCTTTAGGCTTGCTGAGTTGTGAAGCCTCTGAAAAGGTTAAATGCAGGAACCTAAAGGGCTTTCAGAGAGGAAGGAAATCTGTTTTCAAGGAGAATTAAAGCTACCAGACTGGGAGAGTCTTCCTCTGGCTTTGAAAGAAAATCCATAGGATGCAGATAAACTGTCAAAGATTTCCAAAGCTTGACGTGGGTTGGTTTTATTCTCTATCATTCTGCTACTTTCATTATTTAACAAAGAGGACTCCACCACACTGCTCACTCACTTCTCTTTGTTAGCAGACACATGCATTTGGAAATTCTTTATTCTTATGTTGATTCATTACAAAATCTATGTTATAGAAGAATGCATGTGGTGATTAATTGCACAACAGCATGTTCAAAAAATTCCAAATGTCTAAAAGAAGCATAAAATTAGGTATCTAGATTAACAGCAACAGCAAAGAATTTATGATTGAGCAATACGTGAGCAAGTAACAGAGACAGTGAGGAAGGACTATAGTGTACAGTATCACACCCAGTAAAACTCACAGAACTCAGGGGTGTTTCTCTACATGCAGTTTAACTGTATGACCATTGCTTTCATAGGCTCCAAATATGCCTTCCAGGTAAACTAGTGTGTGTATATTCTGAGTTAGAAAAGAATGAGCTGAAAAACAGCTCAGAATAATAGCATGGCATGGAATGAGCATTTGTTTATCTGAATCTATTTTAATATGTTTAAATAAATTGAAATATATTTTTAATTTCAATATTTGGAGGGTGTAATAACAATGTCAAAAGAGGCCATGGTCAAAAGACAGCTTTTCACTTTTATTCAGGAAATGCAGAGAAAAGCTCAACAGAAGACACTTCTGGTCTCTTCCTAAATTCACTGTTCTTTCAAACAATATATCCAATTTCAGAATTTCATTGAAATCTCATTCTAGGATACTGGTAAAGTATAATGTCTACTCTATAGTACTTGGTTCACTTAATGTCCACCAAAGGATATAATAGGAGGTAGAGTTCAGGAAACAAGGGGGAAAGTGTACAGGTTACAGCCTCAAAATACCTGCGAGATGCTGCTGAAATTCAATAGGAAATGACACCATTTATACATTATATTTCAGAGATTCCCCTGTGATATGTCTTGTATGAATATTATCAAGTTTAAATGATCCTGTGCAATGATTTCCAAAGTTCAGGCTTGAACTTAGAGCTTTGTTTGGAGAGTGAGAGTCTGAATAATGAGTCGTTTATTCAATGGTTGGTGATGCTGCAAGAGATAAACCTACAAAGTTCACTTCACTACAACTGATATCTAAAACCCTAACAACATATTTATTCTTCTAACTTAAAGAGAGAGACGTTTAGGGTAATCTGTATAATGCACCTAGTCTGGGGGTAAAGAAATTACAGAGTAGTTTTATTAACTTCTGCTTCGGTAGATAAGGTTTTCACTGCTATATGTGTATATCATATATATAGTGGTACATTTGAAAAGTGGTGTGCGTTCATTGCTCAGCATTTGGTCTTGAGAAGTTAGTTTAAGTATCTCTGCTTCTTTTTCCAATAGAAATTGTTTGTAACTCTCAAAGCTATTCTCTTTCCTTTAAAAAGTTTAACTGGCTCTTTTCCATGTCATCTAGGACCCTGTGCAGACTTCAGGGCCCCTGGAAATGTGGTCCTGTTTAAACGAAGTCTGTTGATTTGCATAAAGGTTCCTGCCTTGGATCAGAAAGCAGGAAAATAAAAGGCTCAGAAGAAACAGTGCAGAAATCATGCCAGCCTCTGTTCGTGTCCTCTCATCTTTCTGACCTCTAAAACTTGCGCCGCGCAGAGAAGTGGTAAGTTATTAGAGGCAGCACCATGACCCAGAAAATAAATCTGCAAGGTCTTTGCTGACCATTGCCTATTCTCACCCACCATGGAGCCTGCCAATCATAAAAAAATATTTCATGATCCGAGCCCATCCATTTCTGAAACAATAATGAATGGGCTTGCTGCAACAAGAAGATGAAAGCTGGGGGAAAATTTCGATGTTGATGTCTACTAGATGGAGCAGAAATAATTAATGTTCCTTTATGGCAGCATGATTTATCAGGGATGACAGAGCATTAGGGCCCCCGTGAACTAAGTGGTAACTGCTACTTTGCCAAATTTTTTGACAAGTAAATTTGAAGCAACCTAAGGAACCTAGTGAATGATACCAACTGCCTGATTAATAATACCATACATAGATTAAATGATAGTAAGGCATCATTTATTAATTTGATATCTATACTTTGAGCATCTTTACAAGGGTATGAGAACAAGTAGAGATGGTTTATATATGAAAATTGTAAAGTATTTTTTTAATTAAATGGGGTTAGAACATATCAGGAATTGAAAAAATGTTCAATAAAGATTGGAATAAATAAATTTTCCTAGTATGCAACATGGTTCCTGAAAAGGAAATAGTTTTGAGAACGGTTGTGATGGCAACACAAATATCCTCATGAATGCTTTCCTAGAGTGTTGGTACAGACCCTTTTGCCATATTTCCATTATTTTTATTTTCTATGTGAAAATAGAATGGATAAATCAGCATAAGCATTTTCTCCATTTCTGTTTAAAATTGTTTTAGAGTAATTAAGTGCCATTGGTTTTTGATTGACAGAATTTTACTCCTCATTTTAATTGTTTTCTAAAATGATGGAAATTTGCTACTCAATAAAGCTATAAGGCAGGTGCTATCAAAAATTATGTAATACATTTTAAATCAAAGATGGTGTTGGATGGTGCAGTATTGATGAAAAGCACTGATACTAATTGATCTGATTAGTATTAAGCATTGCATCGTCCTATACATAAAATCATTATATATAAACAGGAGCATGCTACCTTCTGTCTGCCCTTACCAATGTGATCCAAAGAGTTTAAATTAAATGGATATTTAAAAATAGTTGTATGTTTTTGCACAACCTTATATGTACCTTTTTAATTTCTACTTCATTTAATCTTTCAAAAACATGAAAATAACAATAAATACAATTTTCCTTTAAAAACTATTATTTTTAGATGATAACTTGAAAGGAATGTTAACATTTCAATCCTCTAAAATTAGAAAAATGCTGTTGTAATTTTAAATTTCTCAGTTAATAATTAAAGTAATTTAGGAGTTACCACTGAAAGTAAAAGCTGAAATGAAATGTAAGATCCAGGCTCCAATGTTATTTCCGTTATATAGTTGTTTATATTACACATAAATATCAATATCATCTAAATTGCAATCCTTAAAATACACTTAACTTTTGTACTGTTATTAGAGCGCAGATTATTGAACCTCTTGAAGCTTTCCATTATTAGTGAATATTGGGTCCACCTCTATATATTACAAAGTATTTAGAATGAATTCTTTGAAGAAAAATATTTCTTTCTGCGCATCAACAAAGCTATGATGTTTTAAACTAAGATTTTTTAATGCAAGTTACTTTTGGACAGCGTAGAGCTCCTCGTGGTTTTTCATATTACAGTCTTCAAATCATGCAATCCCAGCAGTAACCCAGGCATCTGTAGCCTATTTGTGAAAATCTTAATGATAGGCGACAATGCTTATCATTTCAAACCTCCTGCTTATCACCCATATACCACAATGATTTTTGTTAGAAGGAGCGCTTTCAGAGTGGTGCTTTGTCTTCACTTTCACTGACTGGCAACATCATGATTTCATTCATGTGTTAAACATTTTTAAATCCAATTATTCTTACAACCAGTTAGGAGAAAGGGTCATTATTCTAGCTCATTAGCTGTTTAATTGGTAGGAATAACAGCGAATCTTTGCTTTGATTCTTGGATTCTGATATTTGGCAGTATCCGGAAAGGGACATGATTCTAAGTGCCATGAACACAACGCACATGTCTCCGTTTCATTCTTGGAATCATATTATATTCTTGAAAGATATTTTCAGTTGTTGAATCATGTGACTTGTCCATGATTTATTCTTTTCAGAGCACCATAGGTAAACAAATCTTGCACAGAGCGTATAGACACATATAAGCACATAAAAAAGGTCCATAAGAAAATGACTTGAGATGATTAATGCAATAAAAAGTGCATTTAATACAAAATGAAAAAGTACCCATAAAAAGTACCCATACTATGAAAAAAACCATTTTCTATAAATATCCTAAGCCTTATTTTTAGTTATTAGACTGCATGCATATCCATGCACACACACACAAACACACATACACACAAACACACACACACACACACACCTTCCATATTGTAAAGAGAGATTGCAAATACTGAGAGAACCACTACCAGTTTTCTGGCCTGTGATTTGTAGAGTAGAAAAAATATCTAATTTAGCAAAATTAATAATTGTAGATCCCATCAACTGTGTCAGAAGGACAATCTTGAAATATCAAACTAATAGAAAGTTTAGTCTTTAAGCAACTTTGTCAGTTGCTGTGTCACAGAAAGGAATTGGAGACTATTATACTGAGGAGCTGCAGACAGGCATGTTTTCATCTATACGTTTAATCAAAATAACTGAATTCAGAAGTATGTGAAATGACATCACTTTCAAAGTCTGCATACATGTTATTGTTTTTGAAGAGACTGTTTTCCTTAGAAAAAAAATATTATTCATTTTCTATTTGCTGTGAACAAATAGAAACCATAAGCAAGACAACTTACAGAGAAAGCGAAAAGAGGGTTAGGATCCATTACAGTAGAGCAAAAGCAGCAGGATGCAGGAAGATGTCATGACTGGAGCAACCACTGAGAGCTCACATCTGGAGCCACAAACCGGAAGCTGAGCTAATGGTGCCAGTCTTTGAAATCTCAAAATCCGCCCCTAGTGACAAACATCCTCCAGTACTCAACTCCACCATTCTTAATCTTCCTCGTACAGCCACCACCTGGGGACCATGTATTCAAATTCCTAAGACTTATGAGGGCGTTTCTTCTTCAGTTTACCACCCTGGGGCTTGGGGCAAATAGGGAGAAGATAGTGATTCCTTGTAAGCCTCTGGTAGTGATTGTTATAAATTTGTGCCCTACTCTCAGCCATGTATTCAGCCAAGCATTGAGTGACAGTCTTGCATTCGTTCCTTATCCATACTGTACAAACGCCCTTTAAACTTAGGGTCTTAAAGTACTGTTTCAGCATTCTTTAGATCAGAACTCTGAAATGCCCTCCACTGTTCCAAGATCAAGGAGCCAGGGAGCATCAACTCTCTAATGAAATTGATCTTTCTCTGCATTTCCCAGGTTTTAGAGGTAGCAGTTTTGCCTCGTGACCCTTCTTCAACATCGAAAATACTGATTCCTTCCCATTTTGCATCATTCTGTGCTCCTCTGTAGAGACATCATCTCTTTTTGATTTTCTAACTTTGCTTGTGTCTATTACCTGTGAGGTAAATCACACCAAGGTATGGACTAGGATTTCAGGACATCCTGAGCCATGATGAGTCAGTAAATGTCTCCCAGATCATATGATGAGCAACCATATTTCTCTCCCACACTGACCCCTCATTTTCCATAGCATTTTTACAGTTACAAGAATTTGTTGATGCCAGTGTTTGCAGTGATGGTGACTTTGTTTTGCCTTTTGTATTCTACTCTTTGACATCTAGAAATTCAGATCCCTCCCAAATATAATATTTATATCAAATTTCCAAGTTGCCACATGTACAACACATGTGGAAGCCCACAAATTTATCAAAGATTTAGCTAACACAAAGGACCTAGGTGTCATCATTGTAGTCATCTAACTGGGCATGTGTGAGGCTTTGAAAATGAGCCATTATGAATTAAAATTTCTCTCCATGTGTGATGTCATATATTGGGCTGAATACTACTAAAAAATTCAAAGGTTTTAGAGGAAATGTGGACAACAGAGATTTTGGGAGCTTGAATGTGAGTGTAAATTTGAATAGTCATTATGTAAAATGGTATGAATTTTCTCAGGAAACAAAACATATGATTACCATATGATCCCTATTTACCCCCCGAAAGATAGGTAATTAATATGTCAAAAAAGTTTGATGTATTCTGATGCTCATGGTAGCACTGTTTAAAATAGTCCACTTATAAAACCAGCTTAGCATGCAGACAAATTAGTGAAGAAGTTATGTCATGGACACATATTAGAATGCACAAATGCCTTAAAAAAAAGTAAAATTACGCTGTATATGACAATATGGACTGAGTATGAAAGCATTATACAAAGTATAAAGTACCTATATTCTGTTTATAACACCCTTAAGTTCAGAAAGGCCTAAGTTTTGCTTCTTAGAGGTGGAAAGAAATACTTGATAATGAAGGGGAACAAAGACTCAGTGTGACACAGGAATATGTGTACATTTTTAAAACTCTTTCATGCAGCATGCTGGCAAGGTCTGATGACACAGTGTTCTCCATGCAGTCCTTCTGGGAAGACAGTTCTTGGTCTTCTCGCCATGAAACGTGTCTAGTGCTTAAGAGAATGAATGAGTTCCTTGGCTTGACTTGGGAATCCACTTCAGATTAAAATGATATTACATTGTATGGGACAAAAATAGGTTTAGCTGTACCTTTTCAATGCATATTAAAGAAAAAAAATCAAGTCAACAGAATTGTGCTCCTTTCTGTTGGCTCTGAAGAACAGTCTGTTATGGCCTCCTACAGTATCTAGAGATTGTCCACATTGCTTGTCTCTTGAAAGGCTTAGAAGCCAGCAGGGATGGGTAGACTTTTTCACATCTCATCATGACATCCTACTCTGCATTCACATCTGACTCTCTTCCTTTTCCTCCTTCTTCCATTTTCAAGGATACATTTTACATCCCTGGGATCACCTAAATTAATTAGTATAATTTCATCATCTCAAAGTCATCAAGCCAGCCACCTGCAGTTTTCTGTGCTAAGTAACACATATATTCCAAATATCCCAGGACACAAACACCTTTGTGAAATTCTGTGCTTCCTGCCTTTCCTGCAAACAACCAAGTCACCTTTCTAATGAATGATCTAACTTATTCAGTACTGCTGATTCGATTTACTGAAAAACTAAATTATTAAAATTCAAATTTTTCTACTTTATTACATGCTTATCTTCACTTTAAGAACACACAGTGTTTGATATTATTAGGAAATATAGACTGGAAATCTACCACATACTTCAATTGAAAACTAAAAACAGCAAGTATAAACCCCCCTTAGTCACCATCTATCAACCCTGTCATGAAGGCACTGATGTCCTGGGAACGGAAGCTTTCCTTTATCTGAGATCTCAACCTGATTTACATTTTCTCTTTTATGCCTCATATTACTTTTAGTAAGGTTGTAATATTCAGTCTGGAAGAGAAAAATAATAGCCAAAATGGTCTTTGTCCTGTGGCCTTACCTTCTCCATAACACTGATGTCTGAAAGGATCCACAGATAAACTTTTTTCAAACCATCACACTTGTGCAAGTGTACACATAAATGGAAATACTTTGTGCTTACTTTGAGTGAGATTTATCATTGACATGTTTAGTTACAAGTTTTACTCTTTCTGACTTAAAAATATTTAGACTATTTAGAACAAATGTACATTTTACTAGTCATCATTATGATTTCTGCACACATAACTGGACCTCCTGAAGGGGAGAGGAAAGACATGAAATGAAAGGACATGGAAACTTTGAGCTTATTAGCAGCAGGCTGGGAGCTGGTCCTTAAAGATTATATTTAGGAAAATGGTTCACACTTTCAAGTGATCATTAGCCTCTAGGGGAAGACTCTTAAGATTTTATTTTAGAGTATTTCCTCTAAAATGATGAAAGAGAATTTCCAAAGTTTGGTTCCCTGTGTAAATTACTAAATGTAGTGAACTTTGATGTTTATCATGGAATTTCCTCTAGAATAGTGCATAACTGCCTGCCACTCACATGGAGGATACTATATTTGCATTTTCTTTTAAGAGTCCTCTTCTAGTCTTGGACCTTTTAAAATTTACTAGATTGAAAGAACACAGTCCTACCAACTA
Source organism: Bramus lutescens (assembly GCA_001685075.1). NCBI lineage: Eukaryota > Metazoa > Chordata > Mammalia > Rodentia > Cricetidae > Bramus > Bramus lutescens. The sequence continues at coordinate 195,185 of LOEQ01002904.1, read as the reverse complement.
TGCACAAAATTTGGCTGTTGGCCCATTCCCACTGGTCTACTTGTAGGGTGTGCCCTGTTTGTCGGTTGCCAAGACAGTTGTATTTGCCATTGTCTATTTTGTTATCTGGGTTTTAATTTTTTTCTGGATCTATAGTAGATATGTCTTGTGATTTGATATTCTCTCTCTCCCTTTCTCCCATATCATTTGTGTGTGTTTGTGTGTGTGTGTGTGTGTGATATCTTTAATAGCAAGGACCATACTCNTGTGTGTGTGTGTGTGTGTGTGTGTGTGTGTGTGTGTGTGTGATATCTTTAATAGCAAGGACCATACTCTGCTCCTTCTAGGACAGCACTGCCCACAACTGAGTTGTGCTATTGCTGGATACAGAAGCTCTGCAAAGAACTGAATGAGTCTAACTTATTCAGTACAAAGCCTTCTTATTTACCTATGCGGGTCAATATCTTTTAACAATCAGGTTCTTTGTGTTTATAAATTACTTCAACAATTTATATTTCTTTCTCTTCTTTCAAAACTATAAGTCTTATAGAAGTTACTTCTTTTCAATTATAATGAACAAAAAATAGTTTGTTGTAGAAATGCTCTGAATAAAAATGTTAATAAGGAAACCATATCATCTGTAGTTCTATTTCTTTTTTTTCCATCTTTTATACCTTTTTCTCTCACATTCTGTTTTTACAGGCTAAGATCATGATGCAATGCCTAATGCAGTCGGTTATGCGAGCTTTGTGGGGAGGGTGTTTGCTAACAAAGTTGTTTAATCTATTATATGTTTTTTAATATGATTGTAGCCAATTTTGACCTAATCACACGGTGGTAAAAGAGCGGCTTCTGCCAAAGAGATCAAAAAAGGACTTCACATTTATGAACCCTTGACAGTGCAGCTCTCCTGATTACATTTTAGAATTGGGAACTTTATGAACACAGCACGTATCAACATACATTACAACTCAGGAGCAGAGTGCTTTCGCCTTTTTGACAGAGGGCCTGTGAGTGACTGTTCTTGATCCCTCTACTCGCTTCACAAACCCCACCTCCATTTCCCCTGACTCATACATACATGCTCTGAATTCAATGTTTACCGTCTCCTTACCCTGGTATTTTATTTGTGTCATGATTTATTCAATCATTAGGTTTGTCCTATCTTTACAAGTTTTATTCCTTAAATTCACATTTATATAAGTTAATATGACTCTGAATTAAAGCAAATATACAAAGAATTATTTAAATACAGAAAAAAATAAAGTTCTTTTCATTTTGAACTCTTGGAATTTATCTGTATTTGGAGGTTTGCCTTTCCAAGAGAGCAAGACTTCAAAACAAATGAAGCCTTTGATGGGTGAAGAGTTCTACATGATTGAATATGTACATGCAGCTAAATTTATATGTTTATAAAGATTAGTGTTTTGGCAATCATGACTATTTCTTTTTTGCTAATCAACATGTTTGTTTTACAGTGCTTTATAAAACAATTTGTGCAGTAATTAAATGTCTAACAGGGATTTTATGACTGTTTGAAGAACATAAATGTAGTTTAGATTTATAGTTTAGAGTTATTAAGTGAGCCATCATAATTTAATGTTTGAAATAAAACAAATTATAGACCTCCCTTTAGCTTTGCATGAGGTTCATATCAAAATGGAATTTATTTACTTCAAATGTAACAGACTCTGTGTTCCCAACAATCCATCTGCAAACACATCAATAAAGTGGCTTTTTTTCATGTAGGTTTGTTCTTTTTAGCAAGTGAAAATGAAGGGCTGTGTTGGTTTTTTCAATGGAGGAAGGAAATTGATGGAACCAATATGTACCTAGTAATACCACACTAGGAGAAAATAGTTCATTTCTGCTTTACAAATGATAAAACTGAAAAGCTAGGTAACTTTTTGACATCTTCTTTTTCTTCAAAGTAAATGAAAAGCCTGTCTTTACCTAAAATACTGTATTTCTTCTCACAAACTTATTAACATATTTTATCTTGTTTAGTGTTGCAAGGAGCCACTTGTTTGTCCCAGCCCCCCAGTCCAGAAATAATCACACAGAAACTGTATTAATTAAATCATTGCTTGGCCCATTAACTCTAACTTTTTATTGGCTAACTCTAACATCTTAATTTAAACCACCTCCATTAATCTGTGTATCACAAAGTGGCTGTGGCTTACCTGCAAGATTCTAACAGGCATCCATCTCATGGCTTCTCCCTGACTCCACCCTTCTTCCTCCCAGCATTCAGTTCTCGCTTCTCTGCCTACCCAAGTTCTGCCCTATCAATAGGCCGAGACAGTTTTTTTTTATTCATTAATGCTAATCACAGCACACAGAGGGCACTTCCGCATCAGTTTAGATAACCTAATGTCCACAAATATAAAAATCCATCCAGTAATTGTGCCTGTTTCTATAATGCTCAATATTCACAAGAAATTTGGGTGCTGATAGTTGAGATTTCACCCATGGAAGCTTATAGTTATTAGAACTGGTGCATCTTGCTGATGCAGGAGAACTATTAATTTAAAACCAGATGTGTAATGAGATCCTGCCAAAAAATTAGAAAGAAAGAGCAAGAGAAAAAGAGACAGAAAAGTCTGGATAAGATAACTAAAAAAAATGGAGGGTAGGTCAGGACACAGCAGAAGGAAAAGAAAAAAAACAAAGAAAATTAGAAGACATCACAAAGACCTAGTTAGTCCATGTGAAATACTCATATTTGAAGGAATAATTATTCTCCTAAATCCACCAATATTAGTCAATTTTGGTACTGACTGAATCATCTCTACCCATTTTTATTGGGCACCAGGAAAATAGATCATTTCCCAGAAGAAGCATCAGAATTCAGAGATGACATGAAATAATAAACATTTGAAGGGATGAGACCATTTGAAAAGCATTTGTACATTCTTTGTACTATATTGTTTTTTATGTATAGCATTTCTGATGATATCATCTCAGGCTCTGTGAGCTAGATCTTTCCATGGGATTTCTTCTTCTCTCATACATTCTGTCTCTTGAGCTACCACATTACCTTCACAGAAAAGTAAACTGAGATGGAAAAATGATGAGTTAGTCAATTAGCCAATTACTGAAGAGTTAGTCGAGGATTCTGCGATATCTGATCTCATACTGTGGGTCAATGATAAGTGATGGGCAGTAGAGAAAACACAGTAAGAAAAGATAACTTCTCTTCAAACCAATTTATGTCTATTGTTTTTATTGTCTAGGAACTTCAATTATTAAAACTCCTAAGTCTTAATCATTGCTGTCATTTTAATATTTGAACAACCAGTCACTACAAATGTCAGACATAATTAGCTAAAATTTATATGTTACATTTCTTTATGGGACAGTTGTCCCATTTGGAACTTATATCCTTTTGATACAATTTTTCAATTCTCTTAAACAAATTCCTGGGTCAGGGTCAATGAAAGGTATCCATACCTAGCTTACTGCCTTTTATCTGACCCATGACATAAAAACAGAATTATATTTTGAGATGGTTGAACAGTATTTAACAGTACATGTAAATTATATGAAATTCAAGTTTGGATTCTAATTGAATGTATCTCAGGCCCATTACTTTATTCAATGCCTAAGGCTGCTTTAGCACCACCATGCTGGGAAGAAATAAGGAGCTGGAACACAGACCATGGAAGGTTATGGCTCCTTGCACAGGACCGTTGCTGGCTTTGCCTAGAACCCTTCTTTTTCAGCCCTCACAGTAACTATTCTGGGGCACACATTGAGTCAATCTTCAAATCTGCTCTTTTCTCTAACTGTGTGATCAGCACTAGAAGAAGCTATCACCCACTATCCGGTGTTTCAGTCTAAATATTTCATAATGAAACTTCTACTGCAGATTTTCTCATCAGTTATTGTAGTGATATTTCATTTGTGTTTTAATAAATAAAGCTTGCCTGAAGTTCAGAGAGTAAAACAGCCGCACTGATCAGCCTTACAGACCAGCAGTGGTGACACACACCTTTAATTTCAGTAGCCACACTAGTTGCCATAGAAGCCAGGTGGTGCTTGCTTTTAAACCCAGCCCTAGAGAAGAATATAAAATTGAGGCTTCTTGGAAGCAGGATCACGATTTCAAACTAAGTTAGAGGTAAGAACAAGTAAGTGGCTGATTTGATTTTATGACCTTCAGGTTGAATCCCAGTTTCTGTCTCTGGGTCTTAATTAATCATGCTACACATTGTACTGTCTCCACTCTCCATCTGGCCTTTATAAGCACAAGATTGTTTTACTTGTGCTGAAATTTGCTATGTAGATCAACTTGCTATTTAATTTGATGCAATCTATCTGCCTCTGTCTTTCAAATTCCAGGCTTACAGGTGTGGAATGTCACAGCCAACCACACAACACAGTTTTGATCTTGATACATTGGCAAGTAATGCATCAGTGGTTCCTGTTGCCTTTAGGATAAAGACCTGACTCTAATCACAGTTTCAAACATCTTCACTATCTCATTTGTTCTCTCAGTTTTCAGTAAGTATGCTCTATTAGAACTTACCATCCAAAAGAAAACACCACAATATTCTCAATTCCCAAACTAGAAAACTAATAAATGCTGCCTACCTCCTCTACACCTTTGTGACTATGATGCATGCTCTCACAATGTCTTTTCTCTTCCCTCATCATCTGCACCTACGATCCTGTGTACAGCTCACGAGTCTCTCATATTAATGCCCCCAATCCCAGCTCTTCTTATAGGTCTGACAGAAAGGATTTAACTAAATGACTGTGTGATGAATGGATCTCAGTGGGCGTCAGACACAGATGTCTGACACACACTTCAGTCAAAACAAATCTTCAAAATCAAAACAAAACTTCTATTTCTTGATTTATTTCCTTCAGGAAGAAAAAAAGATTGGGGGACTTATTTGCTGGATTTCCACAATAGTGTCTGTAAAATCTCAAGACGATGATGCTACAATGACTAAAAGCCAGATAGATCCCACTTAGGGCTAGAAAGTACCTTTATTCTCAAGTAGGTCATTATCAATAGACACTCAGGGCATAATGGTGTATGCCTTTGACCTGAAAATTCAGAAGGCAAAGACAGATGAATCTCTGTGAGTTGGAAGCCAGCTCTGTCTACATAGTAAGTTCCAGGGAAGTCTCAATTAAATTGTGAGGCCTTTTGTCAAAACGTACAAGTTAAAACCAAGCAAAAAAAGATTATTTTAATACCAGAGCTATGTGCAAGAAATATGCTGTAGTTTATACTAGACTAGCATTTGCTTTGCCATTTTTATAAAATAAACATCAGTGAGACTATACTTCATATCAAAATTATCTAATGAAGGTTATCAGTGTATGCCAATATGAAATGAGTTATAACCTTAGTAGGATTAGGTAAAATATATACATCCAATTTTAACCAAACAGTAATTCCACACAAACTCATAAAAGTTAATTATCAAATGCAAAGAATTGGACAAAGAATTTTATTTAAAAAGTACTCAGAAAGAGTGGTACTCATATATTGATACAATGTGACCTCAAATACAGCGGGAACCTTTCAATAAGTAAGAATTTCTATGAATGTGGACACATTTGTCATGTCAAAATCAGATTTCCCTACAACTGAACTTCAATATTTGCTTAATGCCTTGTTACGAAGTCAGCTCATTGATAGAAAAAACATTGCTTCTTTATATGAGATTGCTTCATAATTTACCTTTATATCTATCCATCTTTTTCCCCAGTTCTAGGGATCAAATCTAGATCTTTGTGCCTGCCAAGATAACACTCTACTGCTGACCTATGTCTTCAGTGTCTGTTTTACATCTATGCAGTTTAGGAACAATTCTGTTGTAAGTGATGTATTCTGTCAGTCTTACTACAGTTTTGTGTCTCTTTTGTGCTGACAAAGTCACCATCATTGGTTCATTTTTTATAACCTCTTACTTATAATCATCTTGTGATATAATTTATTGCCTCACCATTTTCTTTAAATTCCTCTCCCCAAAGTCAGCAGTAAATTAACAGTGGCTAAATTTAGTTACCTTTTCTTGATCATCTGATTCTCCTCACTTTTAAAATGACCTCTGCTGTCCTGACTTTTTTCTTCCTACCTGCCCGACTCAAAGCTCTGCTTCTGTTGTCTTCTTTCCTGTATTTCCTTTATTACCTTCACCATGACCATGCTACTAATTCTAAAATTCCATCAGTTTTCTCTACCTTTTCTCCATATGAAGAAACAAATATGTTGGCTGACCACGTTCTTTTTAAATTATTAGCAAATTTTTTTTTTCTGGTTCTTGTCTATTTGCCTTAATGTCTATGCAGCTGCTCTGGAAATGTTGTGTTTCATATGCTTTGGACAGGCAAGCTACCATTTTCCCTTGGTTCATTTCTGGCCACTCTCCTTCTCCCCTCAGCTAAAAGCCCAAAGTTATTTTAATTTCTTCTCCTCTGCCCCTGAGCTACCTGTACTCAGTAGAAAGACCAACAATGTTAACTCTGCCCTAAAGCACAATTTGTATCTGGCCCTTTCCACTCGATCCAATGCTCTTGCAGTGGTTTAGAACCTTATTTGTGGCATACATTATATACCACAGCCACACCGACTTTTCAAAATCTCCTTCTGTTGGCATACCTACTCTTCCTGCACTATACTTCAAGAAACTAACATAACTTATTAATTACAGTAAAATTTAACCAGAGATTATAGTTTATCTCCTCATCTTCATTTACAATAAGCATGTTATCTTGTATATGCCAAGCATTCAATGTTTAATACAAATTTCATGAATTTTGAGGTGCCTCAATTCTGCCAGAGGACAAGATCAAATAAATAAGGCATAAGGTTAAGAGATACAATCAAAGCACATAGGTTATATTAAGCATATTAATCATGAAAAAGCCAATATGAGAGGCGAAATCAAAATCGCTAAGATGTCCTAACTAATTCAGTAACCCCCTAAGACATGTCAGGGAAAGTCAGAACAAGTAGAAAGATGATGGAACAAACCACATTACTTCCACAGAGAAAAGGGTGAGGAGATGTAATTAGGATCATGTTGCATTGGGACTGACATTTGGTAAATCTCAGGGTGTCTAGTTATATTTGCTGCGGCTCAAATGAAGGAATCTTTAACCAGTGACCCACAACACATTCTTCTTTTAAAGAAACACTGAGGTGCATTAATACTGCCACTGGTATAGAGTGCTATAATTTTAGGAAGGCAAAATTCATCTATTCCCCAGACGATAATTTCCACTCCTGAGTAGCTGATATGTTAAGACATTTTCATTTTGGCCCTTGAGGTAAGAGTTAAAATTCTGCACGCTCCTTCTTTCTGATAACTTCACCCTCCTCATTAATCAAAAAGCTTACTAAAACTAAGGATTTACCTTAGGGAAGTTCAGGGCAAAGCAGAAAACAGCTTGTCTTTTCAATCACAATCAAAACTCATGAGAATCACCAGGGAGGCCTACAGGGGCTAGACTAAGAAAATTGTCTGAATCAAATTTTTCAGGCTGAATTTAGCCCCTAGGTATTGCTCTGTAGGCTTCAATTAAGGGTTTAATTCTCCACTCACTGCTGTAAACCATAGCTGGCCACAGAAAGGCATTCTTAACCACAGCCCCTCCCACATAATCACCCTAAAGCAATAACATTTCACAGCACGGACATAAAGCACTGACAGGTTTTGCAATAAAATGTGACCTTTACTGTTCAAAAATGTTTTACAATGTCTGGAAAACCATTTACTTAATAGAAAGATATATATTCTTGGGGTGAATTAAAATAGTGTGAACTATTTAATTTTGTTCAAACTATGAACCACAATCTGTTTTGATGAGGAAAATTTACTTGTACTTCTAGCTACATTCAAAACCTAATGTGGAAATACAAATTTTAAGGCAAAATCTGTTCATACAAACAATGCATTCCAGGTTTATCTACTGAGAAAGAATTGCTATATGCTTATAGAAACAGTCACAAATTTGGAATACTTGAATCCTCCTGTTTCCTTCAAGAGAACTAAGAGAACAAGAGAGAAAAACTAAAAGTACTGACTTTTTTCCCCCACTGTGTCTTTAATTCTTCCACTTTATGCTTTATGAGACATGAGAGTGTGTATTAAAATCGTAGAGGGGCATATGCTCCAAATCAAAGGAAGACAAGAAAAAGCCCTGAAAAATGCTACAGAACTCAGGTTAAATAGCTCCTTTCTCTTTAAAGTAGAGCAAGGGAGCATTCAGTAGGAGGGATTTTGTTGAACTTCACCACATGAATACTGATCAAAGGAGTTTGGATATCCCCAAAGACGAGGCTTTAGAGGTGCTGTGTAATGTTCATTTAATGTGTATAATCACACCTTCCAAAAGCATTTTCAAAGCCAAAGGGAATATTATCAAGGCATGAAAATGACACACATTACTTCTGGACATTGAGTATTTTTCTATGTCACCTAAGTACATATACCTGAAGCATTCTGACCAGGTCTACATGACATTGTCTGATGAGTAATCTTGTCATGAAACCCATACCATATCTGAAGGGGACACAGAATATAATTTAAGAATTCTATTAATTACTCACCTGCAAAAATCTCATTCACACCTCCATATTTATGAAGTCTAGAGTGATATGTGACATTATTCAAGGTCTTTCTCCTGGCCTAAGTAAAAATAGATAAATACTCATCATGAAATCATCAGATATTTTGTATTTACCTATAGCAAAATTCTATTGCTAGAGTTATTCTTGATGTTAATTTGATCTGGGAGTTATTTATGGGAAACTGGTCATATTCTGGTATTCAGAATTCTACTATCTTCTGAAAACAAGAGAAAAAGGAAAAGAACTATTAGAACATTTTTGTAATAGTTAATATTATTTCAGATGAATTATTTCTTATTGACCTCTATGTCCCAGATTCTAGCACAATATTACAACAGAATATGTGTTCTGTAAATATATATTATATAATGTATGGCTGCTGCAAAAATTCATCTTCCCTTTCAAATAATTTTTACTTTCATATTCACAGAATAAACTTAGGGTTTATGAAGATAAACTGTCTTTATTGGGAAGGGACCACTGTTCAGGATAGTTCTCCTCTTTTTCCCCAAAATATTTGCTGGAAATTTGTACATAAAGCAGGCATTCTTTTGACTCACAGGTCTAAAGATTTTTTTTTTTGAAATGCTAAAAGAAAACTAATGATAGAGCCTTCTCTGCAGGAGTCTGTTTGCCAGTGTAGTTTCCTTGGTTCCCTGCTGGATTTCACAAATCTTTCTCTGCAAGGAATTTGTCTTCAACAATGTCTTGTCTATTCCATCTGCCCAGAAGGCCTCAGAAATGCTTCATTGCTGGTGGTAGGTCATATATTCTAGAAAAACTGGGTTAGTTTAATGATAAAGCTAAAATATGCTTGCCCAAAAGCTTCTTTACGGAACACATTACTTGAATATTTAAATAACGTAATTATCTAGTGCTTTGAGTAATATTTTTAATGGGAAAATCTAACTAGAAATACATAGTGTCTTCATTGTGGTTATAACATCACATTTTCTCCTCTGCTAGTGTTCAACCTGTGCGAACACTGTGAAACATGCTTTATTTCCCCAACATAAAATCAAAGCCTGTCATGCACTTTGCTCAGCATCTCGTGCCCTTCTCACCTACCTCAGCATCCACATGTATCATATCCATTACAGATTTAGTCCAGTGCTTTGACTGTCTGCAGACTTGCTCAAATATACATTTTGTCCACCTTTTTGTTTAGCAAAACGCCATGACAACCAAAATGTCCCTGTCATTTTGGGTAGATATTCCCTGGCCTTTACTTATGGGGAATTTCTTTCTAAGGATTGCCTCCTTTACAATTTTAAAAGCCTGGCATTTTTTCATAGCTCATTTCATGTTAGCTACATATAATGTACTCTTTTCTAACAAATGGGTAAAAACAAAAAATGTTGTTTTCAAGACCAATGAACTACTATGTTGCTGATAATATTGTGTAAAATATTTGAGGTCAGATTTGGGCACCTGATAATTGTGTGATTTCCATGATCTTATTTTTAATATTTTTATCATATATTTATTTTGGGTGAGGCATATCAGAGAAGAAGTTGAAATGTTCTCTCCTTCCACTGTACATGTCCAGGAATCCAATCCCAGGTAAGAGGGTTGGTGGTGAGCTTCACCCTCTGACCTATCTCACCAACCATCTAGATTTACTTTCTATTCCTCATTTTCCTCTCCCCACAAAATAGACACATTAGTATCTATGAGGTAAAGTTGTTTGCATTGTCTGGGAGACCTGTCGTAGTGAAAACTACCAAAGCCATGGGTGTGTTGTGATGGCTTCTTTAAATATTCATTGCACCATGAAGGCAAAGCTCTTTGAGCAAAATAACTTTTGGTGCCCCTCCAACATAGAATTTAAATAGTGGTTAAAATATACTGTCTATCAGAAATACTGTAGTTTCTATACCCATTATTTGTATCATAACTACACTGTGCTAATAGGGTGGTTTCAGCAACAGAGCAAACAAGCCATGAGTGTTCTCATCTACAGAAAGCACCACCAATCACTCCCAATGCATTTCAAGGAGAACGTATAGACATTGATGGGTTCAAGTTGCAAATTAATCCACACACTCCATCAAATACAGAAAAATTTTAAACAGTTTATATGATTCAAATACATAATATCATTACAGTAATATTCAGATCATTTCTTTTTACAAAATAGAAATTGTCACCAGATGTCGTGAGGTATGGTAAATATTCATGTTTCAGCTGCCCTATAGATGACATAGGAAAGATATGCAGTTTATTATTTGAACTGTGCAGGAATGAATATTTAATTTTTATACATATTACATATCCAATATCTATCAAAGACTTTAGTGATTTTTCTCAATTTGAGTTATTATGAATATCCTTGTGGTATGGAACCATTACCAGTGTAAATAATATATTAGAGTTATTGCTGATCAATAAGTAAAACCCATTTATTTATCATGGCATCTCAAATGAAGTTTAGAAGTCACAGCCAAGAATTCAAATGTTACCCTATTCTGTGTGTATCTACTATTTCATAATTTTCCTCAATGCTATAATCAAATTTCACTTGTGCTTATTTAATTTCTAAAAATGAAAACACCAAATTAACAGGTTTTCAAGAAGCAAAAATTAGTGAGTTCTATTTTCTAAAGAAGACAGTAGGGATTAAGAACTGATGAAACTCAGGCTGAGAGCTGGGAACCTGCATAGGACCAAAATGGGCCCTATGAATGTGGGTGACAGTTGTGTGACTTGGGCACTTTGTGGGGCCACTGACCTTGGAACCAGTATTTATCCCTAGTGAATAACTTGTGGGTTTTTTTTTTGAGCTCATCCCCTGTGGAGGGATACTTTGCTTAGCCTATATACTGGGAGGGTCTTTGTCCTGCCTCAAGTGATGCGACAGACTTTGTTGACTCCCCAGGGGAGGCTTCCCCCTTTCTGAGGATTGGATTGGGAGTTAGGTGGGTTTAATATGGGGGTAATGGGGAAGAAGGAACTGAGATTGGTGTGTGAAACAGAAAAGACTGTTTTAAATAAAAAATTTTGAAAACCAGAAGTGATTAGACATTACAAAATAAATTTCAATCTTATTCCTTTCTTCTTTTAATTGTAACTTACAAATATTGAAAAGGATTTAGAATTACACTTTACATTTTGAACAAACCCAACTGAGTTTTAACATTGTTATGGTCTGTCAAAAAAGAAAAAGGGAATCAATAAACAAAGCAAATCAGCCCAAACTTTCACAACTGGATCCTCACAAGAGTGATATTGACTCCATCTAGGCAAACTGGCTGCTGCATGTCTTCCCGATTATGGCTGTGGTTTTGACTGGAGCATTAAATCTGTGCTTTCATTTTTGGAAATGTAAGGTACTATTAAGTGAATAGCCTCTCCCAAGTGTGTTCAAGTGTGCCTTGGAACACATAATTTTGCTATAAATGATCCAAAAGGGAAGAAAAGAGGACTGAGTCTTAGGGTCATGGATTTCTATGTTCCTATGGAAACCTTGTTGAAATTACGGGGATTTTAATGGATTTTTCTTCACATTGTAGTCCTCACTTTAGCAATTATCATTTCGTGGTCAATAGGCATTAGGATATGGAAGTATCAAAGGGTTCAGAGGGAAAGGTCTGTTTGGAAATTAAATTATAAGTATAAAAGTGATTAGTGAATGCAGTCACTAGCATTTTAGGCTTTAAACCCAAAGTTTAAACACCATTGACAACCTGCTTTTTGGCTTTGAGAGATCAACCTAGGAGAAGAAGGATGTTCCAGCATATTGTCGTTGTCTCTGAGTTTGGGTAAGAATCTGCTCCCGTTACTTCTCTTGTCTATTCTGTGTCTGATATCAGTCATGTGAGGTTCCCAATCAGTGTTTTTACCACAGGTAAAACAGCAATTCCTTTCTGATTGAAACCAACTGTGCTTCACAATTAAACTTTCAGAATGTTTTAGCCTTTTGATACTTAAAATTCTCGGAAAAAATCATGAATGACTCTGACAAGATTCTGAAAGGTTAATTTTTTTTTTTACACAAACACAGAGATAAATGCTTTGCATTGTGGAAGAAATGTTCAATAAACATGGAGAAAATCATAAAACGGGGAATGACATTGTATGATTTCTAAAGAAATCCACCCATGGCGTTAAATATGAGGGAGATGATTACTCACACTTTACTGTAGGTTTATATTGTGTCAGTGGCTGAAACTTCCTAGAGATAGTGTAACCATAAGATTTCCTGTTCCCAATAAACTCGTAGCTCAGTAAATAGAATAGTGTTCACTAAATATGCATTTGACTCTGTAGGAGGAACCGGAAAGAATAGGTATTAAAGGAGAAATTGGTGTAGCCCAAACCAGTGATTTCAGCTTGAGATGGATGATTGAGAATATCAGCAATGATATTCTTGTCCATTTTGTTTAATTCTTCTAAGTTTTAGAAAGCAATCTGGAAGCAGAGAGTTTCTGACCCTTTGAGTGCTGAATCAATGCTGTGACTCTAACGGTACTGTTTAATGCCATCTTACAAGAAGAAAGACCAAGACTCAAAGGATTTCACTAATTTACCCCCACTAGCTAGGGGCAGAGTTTAGACTTCAGCATAGGACTATCTGGCTTCACAGTCACGCAATGCATCTTTGTGCCTACTGTCATCAATTCTGGATATCGAATCTGCAATACTCTTACCATCTTTACAGAAAATTTTGTAAACAAACAGTATAAATGTGCAAGGTTTTGTTCTTATTGACTCATTACATTATTCATGGCTAACAAGCTTTTCTGAAGAAATAGTTTGGGAAGCATATGGGATTTTCAATTCTAAAATCCAATCTGTTTATCAGCAATATTTGATCTATGTACCACGTATGATACGTTATATGTGTTTTCACATGTGAATATAACATCATTTGAATAAATGCAGAGAACACAAACAATTTTCCTCAGAAAGAAGTTAATTTCAAAAAACAAAGGGAATATTGAAATGAATACACACAAAAATATTTATTGTCAAGAAGAAATAAGTATTGACCACAAGGGTAATGAAAATATGGGTAGGGAGCCTCAGTCATTCTGAGTGGCCACTGGCTGGGATTGCTTTGCTATGGGAATTAGTGATGGTCACTGTAGGCTAATGTCTCAGATGGAGTGCTACATAGTGTTGTGTCAACCTGATATAAGCTAAATCTATCTGAGAGGAGGGAGCCTCGAATAAGAATATACCTCCATAAGATCTGACCATAGAGTAGTATGTAGGGCATTTTCTTAATTAAGTGAGAGGGAAAGAAAAGCCCATTGTGGGTGATGCTATTTTTAGGTTACTTGGCCTTTCTTCTATAAGAAAGCAGGCTCAGCAAACCATAATGAGCAAACTACTAATCAGAACCCCTCTAAGGCCTTCACATCGGCTCCTGTCGCCAGGTTGCTAACCTGATCGAGTTCTTGTTATGACTTATTTTGATTAACAGTGATGCGGAAGTGTAATCCAAATAAATCCGTTCCTCCCCAAGTTGCAGTTTGCTCATGGTGTTTCATACAGCAATAGAACTTTGACTAAAACAGGTTGTTCATTCCCAAATAGTCTTTCCAGTGAAATGTGGTGATTAAGTTTAGTACTGGAGATGGAGGTGCCTGTTACACAACAAGGTAAAGCACTTCTTCCCCAGACTTTCTGTATTAAAAAATTAATGCAGTTATTATGAATAAGTACGAACAAGCAAAATTATAGGTTTTTAAACTGTGTTATAATAAATTATTTTATATTAATGAGGAATATATAGAATATGTTCACAAATAGAAATCTTAGTGGGTCTTCCAAGCTGTCTGGGAAAGAAAACATTTCTACTAATATTGTACTGTTAGACAAGGTGTATAATTCAGTTTTAGGGTGCTTGCCTAGTACACATATAACCTTTTGCTCAATCCACAGCCCTGAAATGAACAATAAAATAAAATAAATAACTCAAGTCCATCATTGCCACAACAATCAAAATGTGGTAATCTTTTGAGGTGCCAGGTAGGGGACATAGATTGTCATTCTCTGTTTCTTAGGTACTTCGCTGTACACTGTCTGAACAGTGTTTCAAGTGAACTAAGCTGCAATACTTGGGTAAATTACAATAATATTCCAGCAAAAGATCTTGGGGTTGAGAAGGATGATAAGATTGGAGGTTCAATGTTATAAATTTTAGGAGCATGAACATGAAATTAGCCTTAGTAAAAGGGATACCAAATACAAAAATTGGGGTGTTTAGTTGTCTAGGGTTTAACATACCTATTTCATAAATGGCGCTAAGTATCAATGCCTAGTTTCCAATCTATAGGCACTGTGAGGCAGCTCTGTGGGGGTCTGAGCTGATCTTCTAACTAGCTTTCTTGTTCTTCCTTCAGCTTACATTCTGATCACTTACCAGACCCTCAAAAGTTTCCAAGATGTGTTTGTTAAAATAAAACATTGTAAATACATACCTAATTTTTGGAATACATTTGTAAATTGCAGTTGATTTTATCATTTATGAATATGTAAGATAATGATATTTAGAATGTATAAAAGCATATAATTTCTTTTGAAGAAATTTAGACTGATAAAATAAATGTATTTATTTCATTTATAAATATAATTCAATTTTCTGATAGACTAGAAATTTCAGTCAGCCTTCCTAGAAATTCACACGTTTTAAGACATGTATCATTTGAATTCTAATAATTATAAATTGTTTTATAAAATTCTTCTACATATTCATTAAATATGGCAAATCTTCTATCAAATGTTCAATATAATCATGTTTCCAAAGTTTTTATCTCAAAATGAGAATATTAAACTTAGGTTGAGCTGTATACTAGAAAGATGTGATAAACGGTTTGGCTGGAGGTCTGCCTGAATTCCTGCTTCTTCTGACTTTTTCCACTCTTTCCTACTTCCTGCCTTACCTCTTGTCTTCTGTCCTCTGCCCTCCTCTTCAGTATAGACTTCCCCCACTTTTCTCTCTCGTGTCTCCAAGGTGCTCATACTTATTTCAGCACTACATCTTGCTCCATCTAACTAGCCACCAAATTCTGTTAAGTTTACCTGTAGAGTAGAACCCTGTTCATGGAGCCAAACATTTTTATCAATACTTTCCTGTGCTTCTCATAAAGTTCTTTGATTACTATTACAGTGACCAAAACTGTCTCTCTTGCCTGTAATTAGTTTTCCTCTCAGATCTGTTCTCCATATAATTGGAAAAATATTCTGTCTTAACCTGAGTATATAACCTTCCTATATCCTACTTAAAATCTACCAGTAGTTCCCAATGGCATACATACAGAATAAAGGGCAAACTCTCTAATCATCATAAAAAGAGACCCTGAAACATTCAATTCAATTGTTTTCTGTTGTGCATTAAAATTTATAGATCAGAAGTATTTGCTTCAGTTGTGTTAACAATGTGCTCTGAATCACCTCTCACTTCTGACTCTGACTGTAATTGTTCTCTCCTTTTTCATTTTATTTATTTCCTCATTTGGTATCTTTAGATAACTATGAAGCTCAAATCTCAATTTTCTCAGCATGCATTTCTGAATTCCCAAATTGAAGGACCATATGTACAGCTTAATTTCTATCACATAACATGTGACATTATCACAAGACTAATATAAAACTTTTGTAAAATGTAAATTTTTATAACCATTTGTTCCACTGAACTGTGAACTTATTAAAGGTAGAATATTTTTGTACTCCTTCTTTTAATAAGTAACTATTTACTTAGTTCATATTGAAGATTAGTACTAAGCTAGCTATTCAAACAATATTAGCCAAGCATTCATTCCTTTTTATAATTAAATATATGGTGTGGGAGAATGGTGTATATCCTGTCAATTATATTTTAAATAAATGCTGATTTGCCAGTAGCCAGGCAGGACATATAGGTGGGACAACCAGACAGGAAGTAGAGGCAGGTCAATGAGAACAGGAGAATTCTGGGAAGGAAGAAGCCCATTCCTCTGCAGTCATGATCTGATCACAGAAGAAGCAAGATGTGATTGCCCCGCTGAATAAGGTAATGAGCCACATGTCTAACACAGATAAGAATAATGGCCTAATAATGGGCTATATAAATCATAAGAGTTAATAAGAAGCCTGAGCTAATGGGCCAGTCAGTTTATAACTAATGTAGACCTCTGTGTGATTTCCTTGGGATTTAGCAATTGTGGGAACTGGGCAGGACAGAAACTTTGTCAACAAATATAGGCTTGCGAAGCACAGAAAGCAAAATTCACTTTCTCTGCCCCAGTTTATACAAGTATACCGAATATGTTATATATGTTCTCTTGTTGATAAAGATAAGGAAGAAATCTGTGTGTAGAAGTGTAGGTTGAGTCTGTCATCTTAGACCATCTATGTCTCTGTGTATGCCATATTAAATGCAGCACTCACACGTCACCAAAGCAGCTACTCTTCACAAGAGAAGGACCAGTACAGAAAACCAAAACTGGTCCAAATGCAGAGAATTACTGAGCATGGTGTGCCCAGCACCAGTAGATATATTTACATTATAACTTCTGTGCGTAGGGTTCAGTGAGCACCAGAGAAGATGAGGTGAAAAGATTATGAGAGCCTAAAGATTAGAATCTCTGCTATGAGATTTCATATGGTAGAATTTATGACAAACCTTTATCCATGATGCCCCAACAATATGGCTGCCTACACATGACCTAGCAAGAGAATAGATAATATTAGCATGGTTCACCTTGGCATTGCAATGAAGTCCAGTTCTCTATGAAAAAAAAGAACAGCTATCAAACTTCATCAGCGAGAGTAAATAATATTTAGGGTAAGATGGAAATGTACAGCCTGCTAGCTTGTATTTCTACCTTTCAGGATGACTTTCCCTGGGTAATATATGACTTGATAATAATTGGCCTATTATCTCAGTTATTTTACAAATTTAGGGTGGGAAAAAAAGCAAATGAAATGTAAGGAAGGAGAAGGCAATTGAAATGATCTTGTTGAGTGTTGTTTTGTCAACTGCATTATAATTGGCATGAAATTCATATATGACTAAGACTTACAGGTATCACATATCTTACTTTGGCAGTAATTCAAAATAAAATGTTACTAAAGTATAATATTCATTATAGTTTGCATGGACACTAATAAATAGGTAAGTTGTTTCAGTATAGACCTACAAAGAGAAATTATGAGAAAAAAATCTGAGGATGTTTTCTCACCATCTCTGCTGCCTATTAACACGTAAACATATTCCAGCAATCATTTTCATTTCATTAGTAAAATATCCTATCTTTTCACTAACTTAAGAATAATACCATCTAATTCTTTTCAGACTAACAAAGAGAAGGAACCAGAGATAAAGATAAAGTGTCTACTAAGCTAGATCTTTTGTAAATACCACTGTACTGAATATAGCAGCTTTTCTTAAGCCTAAGAACAGATAATTCTTTTTGCAGCAAGAGATAAGCTCAATTAGTGCAAGATAGCATGCTGTACTTTACAGGAACACTATCTCTTCCAGCCTGAAGTGACCTTTTGCAAAGTAAAGTCCTTTCAAAATTAAATCTCAGACATTAATATGTCTCCCTCTTATCCTTTCTGAAGAGCACACATAAATACACGTTCATACATACAAATAGAAATTTGTACTGAGCATACAAATTAGTTAGGTAATCATGTATAAAGGTAACTCAACAAAGGACATATTAAAGGCTTCCCCTTCAATTCAGGTACTTACAGTGACCTAAAATTTTAATTCTGTTAAGAGTTTCTACAAAGATCACTACTGAAAGTTGCCTTTCTTTGAAACGAGATTCAGCAGCGCTAATTTCCTACTTAGTATCAAGAATGTTGTTAATAGAAAGAGAATTTATTTGTCTTATCTAGGGATGAGCTCCTTGGTGGATTAATCAGTCCGAAGAGAATATTCCTAAATACATATAAACAGTGCTAAGTGAACTCAATAGGCTGAATTTTATATTCACACACTCACACATACACATACAGTGTGCATGTACGCTTATGTATAATTAAAGATTGTGAGGAGCTGAGGGTACAGGAAAGAAGTAGGAAGAAGGAAGGGCTTAATGATGTAAATATAATAATCATGCATTACCTTTTTGAAAAATAAATATAAAAGCAGTAAGATTATGATAGACACATTTGTTCATCATTTGTGTGGTCATCCACAAATATTTCATGAATGAAATGTTTGTTTTGCAGACACACATAGGAACTCACATCCACAAACAGGCACAAATGGGTATACATGGATACACAACCCTCAAACACTCACAGAAATAAATATATCTATCTGCTTCAGCAATCAGTTTTAATATTCCTAAATAAATAATCTGAATAAACTTGTTGATGGTTCAAAACACTGTGCAAGAAGTCATTACTTTTCCATTGTGAGTACAAAGTGAGTAATTAGAATAGTGTATTTGTTAATATAAGTAATGAATCTTTGTCAGAGTTATACTATTGAATGTGAAATAATCAATGTTTACTTCAGTTCCTCTTACTATATTCAGTACTATATATACGTGTGTGTGTGCATGCTTGTGTATGTGTGTGTATATATATATATATATAATAAAGGCTTATTGGAAGAGAAAATTCATAGACACTCAAAATAGACATTGTTTTAAATGTCAGTTTCAGTGAAATTATTCAAATTTTTCTCCAATTAACACTTGACTGGTATAAATAAATGTGTTATTAGAGTTAGCAAAAGTTGTAACAGCATGTTCTACTCAGGTACTGGGAATATTATAGAGAGTAAAGTGAGAAAAACAAGTTTGCTAATTCCTGGCCTGACCTCAGGCTAAAGTTGAGGCCAGCCTGATCCTCTGGCATACAGATAGTATTTACAGCAACCATACCTCGTCTGCGATTGTACTGCTTCTGTAGTTGCAAGGCTTCCTGCTCTGCTCCCTGATCTAACAGGGCCACCATGGTAACACAGCTATCGACCACTTCTATAAAAAGATAATAGCCTGTAGTTCTTTCCAACAGTTACCATGTGTGTAATAACATAAAATGAACAATTTGTGTTTTGTTTTATTTTCTTTAAGAACTCACAGATGCCTCTTTAGACTTGTAGTCACAGGCATCCTTGCCCTGATCAGGTCTATGTGGCTCAGTAAATACATAAAATTCATAAAGAGCTTATCCAGATCTGCTCTTGGGTGAAAATAGTTTGACTTAATTTGCGGACTCATCCAGGATCTATTCTTTCCCTGAATTTCTTCTGAATTCTGCTGAGTGAACTCTTCTTGGTAACTTCTGGGTGATCATATGCAGTCTCCAGCCCAGGGTTACATGTCATCCTGGGAAGCTCTGTTGACATTTAGCTGAAGTCACTCTGCACCCTGGGAAGCCTTTGGTTTTCAATCTGCTGTGCTGGATGAACAAGAGCATTACGACCAGCTGTTGCTTGCCAGATTATTATTATTGTTTGTACTTGTTAGGTGAGATAAATCCTAGTTGGAGCTCCCTAGGAACAATTATTGTCTTGTATTGTTTTTGTCTGTGTATGTAAGTTATGATGCAGATTTGCGAGCAAAACCAAATACAACTACTTCCTCGCTAGCTTGCTGTGTCTTCCCTCTCTCTTCTACAACTTGTTCAGTTTCTGTCCTTCTCATTGCCTCAATAAAGCCTGCTATTTAAGTCCCACCAAATCTCTTATCTTTGAGCTTTCTTCAGTGATTGCTCAGGTCCCTCCTTCTGCTTGTGTGATCCAGTTTTGCAGGGATTCAGATGTATCATGTATAATATTACTTTATGTTGTTCTACTTTATTAAAAAGCTGGCTCTGGTTATGTATGATCCTCCTTTCCTGACCCAAGCATGCTTGTTTAAAATGTTTCCTCAAATCTCTATCCTAGATAGCCTTTTAAGGCCATTTGTCTCTAGGAGAGAAAGAGCGAGAGGAAAACAGAACAGCCATGCTTTAAAACATGCTCTAAAATAGCTAAGGAGTAGACTGTTCCCAACAGACATCACGGTGGTTTGTATCCTACTCATTTTCTTAGTTTTTTTTTTAACTCTGTAAAACTTTTGCTTAAGTATAGACTTATCTCATGATTTTAAGACTATTATATAAACTTTCTGTACCTTAAGATCTGTAAGCTTGTTAGATATAGTTAAAATCTGTAAAGAAAACTAAGAAGGAAGAGGTCCACCAAGCAGAAACAGGAAAGCTGTTATATATACTGAGTAAAGGCCCCAGATATGATCAATATCTATCCCCTTAAATAATTCCTTACAACAAATAGTAAATTTAGTTTCTTACTTTTATGTATCATGTCAAATTTTTAATAAAAAAACAATTTATATAAAGATTAGGATGGTTAGAAAAATGTTGCCCCACTTAAAATCACTGATATTCAAAACTCTTGCTGAACCTTAAATTTTTTCCAGGATCTGTAAGATCATTGTAGTGAGGCAGGATGACAGGTAACATTATAAGCCAAAAAAAGCTAACAAGAATAAAACTGCAGAATCCTAATCTTAGAAAAGCTGCCAACTTGCTGTAAAGTGTTAAAGGTAACGAATAAATGCACATTAATGATCAGTTATACTATAAATAATCAAATTTTTAAGTATGCCCCAAACTGTTGGCAGTCATGTTCAGCATTAGAGCAAGCTTTATTTAGCCTTCTGTATATGTTTTCAAGGTTAAACCTAAAATAAATGGTTGGTCTGTTAGCCAAAGACCTTTGCTATCTGATGTAAAAATTCAAGAGTTAATACTATCCTGTATGTTGGACAAAGACAGAATCAACCACTGTGGCATTGCCTTAATGCCACACTGAGAATTTTGCCCCTAACAAAACCATCATGAAAGGTTTCATGGAGAAACCTTTGGTGACTGTCCAAGTAACAGATAAATCTGTTATTTTAGTTAATACAGAGACCATCTGGGTTACACATCTTCTAATAAATCCTTCTCTGATCTCTGATTATGTTGATGACTAACTATAGCTTTATGAGTTTATCAGTAGCTGCCTGATCAATTTATTTCATGTGACTTTTCCACATGACATTTCCTTGTTTTGTACTAGGTTTCCTGGTGAGAAAGGCAAACTCAAAAATAGGGGTTTTTTTTTGACTGTCAGTCCTCACATTAAAAAATGATAACACATGATGTTAAAGTTTCAAATATTTAGAGTTTTAACATATTTATTAATGAACTGCTAATAAACTATTCATCTAGTCTTGGTAAAACACTGACAACTATTTTTTGTGGGAACTCCTTCAACCAATAGACTTTAAGATACCAGCCTACTTCGGGCAAGGTCTCATGTACTGTAAATACAGACAGAAAACATGCATAGCTATCTTTGCTGTTGGATTCATTTTCAATTCCAGCACACTCAGAGAACTGAGGATCGCTACCCTTACTGTGAGTTTATCCCCAAATAAATAAACCTTTGTTATACTCCATTCTGGTCTATTGTGGAGTTGTTTGGTATGACAACAAAATGGTGCCCACCATGGCACATGGATCCACATAAGATTTGAAAAATGCTTATGAAAGAAGAGGGCTTCTAGACCCACAAAAGCTGGAGCCAAGGGCAGCTTCTTGGTAGCTGCATTTTTCCAGATAGGCTCTGTTTGTTGGAGGTGAGCAGAAGCATGGCCCCTTTAAGACAAGGCTTCCTAACTCAACATTAGCAGCAAAAACTGCATGGCTTCTTTAAGAGATGATGGCTTCCTGATTGATGCTGGCAGCATAAACTCTGGCTCTTTTGGGAGGTCTGCTCTTAAATGGAGTTTAGAAGGAGCAAACTGCTATTTGCTTAAAGTAGACATAGAGCTGTTGCAACCCTGTAGCTGGGGTGGTGAACATGACTAGTAGAGGAGGTGACTGTACTTTTGCCATGTTGGACAGGGCAGAACCAACAGGCAGAGCCATGGAGCTGGTCCTAGCCATGCCAATTTAGCATAAAAAATAAAAAAAGAAACTTCAGGTCAGGAAATGATTACAGATATGCAATAAATACAGATTCAGACAAAAATAAACCACTAAATGGGTTATAGTGTGTTTTAAGAATTTACATAGGATTGGGAGAGGAAAACATATAGATAAGAGTACAGTCATAGATTAAAGGAATAAAGATAATAAAATGAATATTAAAAGTAATAGAGTTTTAAAAAGCCACATAAAGATTAAAATAAAGGCTGTATTATGTACATTATTGTATTTTCATTGAATTTTTTTTACTGTGAATGATCTAAATAAAAGAGATTTAATTTTATGGGCTGCTAAGATAAAATAACGTATATATTTTAAAGGTATCTTGACTTCAGAATTTGAGTCTAAGGATATGTTATTTTGGAAAAGAGGTTCTGCTTTTGTTTCCACCAAGAATAGGAACCAATGGATTCCTTCCAGGCTAATGTGATTTGATGGGACAAGTTCCCCAAAGTGATCTGCATGAACTCTAAATACACTTTGCTCAACAAGCTTCAGGAATGAGCTTGAATAAAAATATGAACAAATTCCCAAAATCTTGTTTATAAATGTTTATTTTTCATTTAAAGGAGAATATGATATAGAGATGAATTTTTACATTGGTATGGATCTTGGTCTATTGATACATATTTAAGGTTGATTTTGTTAAACAATGTATATGTATTTCTTCTCTTGTTTAAGGTATTATGTGTTTGTATAGCTCATTTAAAAATGTAATGTATAGTTAGCAAATACAGATCAATAGATAATCATCATAGTAATCAAAACTTTAGTCATGTTAGTTATATTTTATAGATATACAGAGATACATTTCAGTTAAATAAACAATCTTCAATACTTCAAAAAGCTGTAGAATATAGCATTTCAGTAACTCATGATTCTGTTGACATGAGACACAATTGCTCCTGGCAGTACAAATCTATTCCTGAGAGAATGCTGGGCACTGAAGAAACTCCTCTTAGAGCTTGTTTTCTTCTTGGCAAAACTGGGCTTTGGGCAAAGAACTGCCTTTGCCACAAAAACTGACAAAGTGAACACTGTCCAAAATGGACAAACAGGATACAAGCAAAAAGACTGTCAAACATTTCCAAGGCAGGGTAAGACAGTTTCTCAAAATTTCCTGCCTCTGAAAATGGTTTGTCAA
This sequence comes from Bramus lutescens, assembly GCA_001685075.1. Lineage (NCBI taxonomy): Eukaryota > Metazoa > Chordata > Mammalia > Rodentia > Cricetidae > Bramus > Bramus lutescens. The sequence continues at coordinate 171,531 of LOEQ01002904.1, read as the reverse complement.
TACTCTAGGCCCTAGCCAAAGGTGGTTGCCCCAGCATTGCAAGTGAGACTTTCTATGATTGCCCAGGTAGCTGGTTGTCACTGTCGTTTCTTGTAACTTTGGAAGTTGCCTGATTGAACTTCTTGTTTACTCAGGTAATATTTCTTTTCTCAGGTCTTTGATGGAGTTGAAGACTAACAGTCATAGTTACTTTCCTCTCATGACTTATCCAAACCATTTTTAATATAAGACTTAGACTCCTTAGAATAAGATAACTATTGAAACAGTTAGTATATGTTTCCTGGTTGATGTTATTCATGATGATTGCATTTCTTTTCCCTGGACAATACTTGATATTTGTTCTTATTGTATATAGTTTTATCTTAGGTTTAGAATTCTTTGATTTAGACAAAAGGGGGAGGTGTTAAGGAAACTCCGTTAGCCAATAGCATTTAAGATACCAGCCTACTTTGGGCATGGTCTCATACTCTGTAAATGAAGACAAAAAGTGTGCACAACCTTCTTGGCTGCTGGATTTAGTCCCAGTTCCCAGAGGACTGCAGGTGGCCACCCTTACTGTGAGTTTATTCCCAAAGAAATAAACCCGTGCTATACTCTATTCAAGTCTATTGTGGAAGTCTTTCATACAATAGCTATTATAGTCATATGATCAAAATTTTAAAATTCCTTTCGTTGTTTTCATACCAATGGCCATGCTGACCCACAAGCTCCTTCAAATTCAAACTTAAAACTTAAAAGAATGATACTCAAGAGAGAGGCTGAATCTGATTAAATAGCATTATGGTTACCAAATTTTGCCTAGGTAAAGCATGCATTTATTTTCTTCTGCTATGCCATTTTATTCATCCCAATGCTCATTTATAAATATCAGTGTTGGCCCATTTGTGTTCTCCCTCTTGGCCAAAAAGAAAGAAAAAGCTAGTAGTTCTCAGTACTGAAGAACAAAGACCTTAAAAATTGAAATACTCTGCTATTACTCTGAAAGAAGAGGCTGATATCTAGCTGAGATGGTCCTCCAAAACAGAAGAGGGATAGACCTACTCGTCTTCAGACAATAAAGACTCTGTTTGGACTTTAGAAAAACTTGTTGTTCTGATTCTTTAACTGCAGAGCTTTCTGCACTCCTCCTTGATCAACCAGCGTTACTACAGAAACACAACTATGACCCACTTCTGTAAAAGGTTCATATATTGTCATGCTTTCCAGCAGCCACCATATCTCCATCAAGGAAAATGCCCAATTTGTGAAGTTTTTCCCTTGTAAACCTCTGCTTTAAGGAGTTAGCGCCTGATGATTTAGACTTACAGTAGCAAGAGTGTGAGGTTCAGCCAGGTTTCTGAGACTCAACACAAACTTCAAATTCTTAACAAGAATAAAAATCTTGTAGTCTTTCAAAGAGACAAACCAACCCAACAGTACATGAGAATCATTAATGTAGTCAATAGAAATTTCAGACTGTTCTGCTATTATAAGACTAATATACTACTTGCTGTGATAACCAGGCACCTTATTCTGCTATTATTAGCTAAGGTTCTATAACATTCTTTGAAAATATTGTAGATTAAATAGAAAATGACATGACATAGCATCCTATTGGTGATGATAAATATATCTATAAAACATAAGAATGCAGTGAACATGTTGAAGGTTCAAAATGCTTTGACACTGATGAGAACAATTATGAAAAGTAATAAAAATTAAACAAAGCCTCATGGAAAATGTATTTTTAAGAACTTTTATTAGTAAAAAGGACCACCTATATTTCATACCAGAATGAACACAAAATGTCTACAAAGAAATGGTTTTTAGGAAAGAAAACATTTATTTAAAAATTAATTGTGGTTGCGGAAGACAATTGCAAACTAGGAAAAAAGGCTGAAATAAGAGACTGGCAAAAAGTTATTGTGTTCAGTAAAGCTGATAGAAACACTTTAATTACATTCCATAGACGCTGGAAGATTGAAGAAGACCTTTAAGAAAGAATGCACCCATTGAAGAAATAAAAATTTTACAAAATTAAAAGAAAAAGTATTATATTATACCTGATAATGCAGTCATGCTTATGGCCATATATTGAAAATGTCATTTGCTATTTCAAAAAGTAAATATGACATTGGAAGAAAAATAACCTGAGGGTTTAGCTTCATATTTTGGAATTGGGTGAGATGTTCTATTATTTTTAAAGTGTGTGATCTTATTTATTTATTTCATAGACAGGAACAGTTTTAATTACAAGCATGTTTGGTTTCCTTTTATACATATGCGAAGTGTCATAGGAGTAATGAGATTTACATGCATATTAATATTCTTTAGATCTTATCATATTGAAAGCAACCACAACATGATTTTATTATGTATTCAAAATGTAAGTATTGTTAAGAATAAGGGAACTTGAAAAGCATATTTATATGTGTTTTCAGCTATTTATAGTACTCTGAGGCTTAATTTTGTGACCACTAAATGATATCAATATGAGTTACATCAAAATCTTGAACATATTAAGCATGTAGTCTTTGCTTGTCTTGCATTTAATTATAAAATTTTGTCCTTTAACATAGCATTTTATAGGTGCAGGAACTGTGGCCCATGAATATATACAAGAGCAAAACTTTATCTGACTGAATCCCACCTTCTTTGCCATAAACCTTCCTGACATATCAACTGCAAAAGACAGGAACATGAAAGCAGAGATGAGAATAAATATGCACAAAGAAAAGAAGCAAGAACCTGGGGTTTTCAAAATATTCAAATCTCTTTTTTTGGATGTATTCAGCACTAGAAACAAAAATATCTCTAATAATCTCTCAGTAATTATTTCCACATTTGAAAGAAAAAATATGAATTAAGTAAAAAACATGGGACTATTGTAGCAGACAATGCCAGGCAGTTTACAGGAAACTGAGCCAGTATTCTCAAGTCTTCTGCTTCCTATCCTTGGACTCTAGAGGAATTTCATAGCACAAGATTTTCACTTTTAAAGAGTTTAAGGGAATGTGTAGTTTCCTGTGCTCATGTGTTCGTTTCGGTTCAAAACAGATTCTAGGATCTCAAGAAATATCATGAAATGGCAAATGTTAAACAACATCAATTCTTAATTTAGAAAGAATGACCTTAATTTTAATGAGTTTCCCTTAAAGAAACAATATAATTACAGTAACTTCACAGGCAAGATCAAATTCTATATGGATTTCCTTGGAAATTCCTTACATTGTTTAAGGTTTACTTTTTTGATTAACTGCTAAGCTTATGAAATTGACCTTAATTACTGAGAATCTCTGTAATTACCTGCTCTTTAAGCAAAGAGGCAAATAAGAATATTCATTTCTAAAATGAAGTCTAAATGCCATTTTTATATTTATTCAACCCTTCCATTTTAGAGGCAAACTCATTTTTCAAACTTTTGCAAAAGTACTAATGCATTAGTACTGGAGTGTTTAATGACCACCAACACTAAAAACACATAGCTATTATTTATGAATCAATGGGTGCTATCAATGATTCAATTAGACTCTGTTTTTCTCTTCTCATAGTTCACATAATAAACAATGTGGTTTCTTTTATCTTTTGCTTTATAAATTAATAGCAGACACAAACACATTAAAATTATAGCTTACTCTTACCAAAATAATGTTTCTGTTTTTTTTTTTTAATTCCAAGCTTTAAGCCTTCTTTCATTAAGTCTTCTTAGGTATAAGGAGAAAATTTTTATTGAATTAAATGATTAAGCCAATATTTAACATACGTTTCTTTGATAGCTGGATTTCTATTTCCAGGGGAAAGACCTTGCTTTTAGTCTACACCACTATAACATACAGTCAGTGTCTGCATAAGACCCTCTTCTTTCAAGCTTGAATGTATGTCTGTTCAGGAAGACAAGGTCCTAAACCCAAGAAAATGTGTTGTAACTGGTACAAACACCTCATCACTAACTCTACTTGCTGGAAGTTCTTTCAGCTTCTTTTACAGCTAGGCATCAACATATGATGCAATCTTTATAAACAGCTAGCATAGAGATTAGAGATGCTAAACTACTTTCTTTAGTGATAAACAATATTACAACTCTGATACACTGTCACTTGATAACCCATTTTTTTTCTGTCTTTCTTTGTACGGAAAAGGTACCTAGCTGATGACAACCATTTTTTTTCTAGCAAGTTAAAAACAAGAACACAAGCCCTAATATTTGAGCATAATAGAACAGTTCAATAGGAACTGTAGATCACAACAGAAATCAAATTCCAGTTTTAGCCAGATTTCCTATTGAGACCTTGTATTATAAAATTTCTTCATTTCCTTTTATCATTATGATTGTGACAGTGAAAATTATGTGTTGCATGCAGTTTATTCTAATCCCATGTGACAATGTAGTCAGTAAAATACATTGTCATTTAAATTATTTTAGTAATTATTCACTTATACAAACAAATAGACAAACAAAATGAAGACCACCACTGAGTTGACACTTCGGTCAACAGTTCATACTGGTCTTACAAAGTATAGGAGTTAAGTTCCAGTGCCCACAAAAGGCTGTTAACAAATGCTTGAAACACCTACTCCAGGGATCACATTCTCTATTCTGGCCTCCAATGGCACTGTACATACGTGCATAGACACACAAAGCAATTCAAACACAGACACATTTAAAAGTTGATGGAGAAAGCAAGATATTCCGTGACAAAAACAGATTTAAACAATACATATCCACAAACCCAGCCTTACAGAAACTCTTAGAAGGAAAACCCCAACCCAAGGAAGCTAATTGCACCCACAAAAATACAGGCATTTGATAACCTCCCCTCCCGGTCACCAGCATAATCCAAAGAAGGGAAACACACAGACACTACTACCAAAAAATAACAGGAATTAAGAACCACTGGTCATTTGTATCACGTAATATCAATGGACTCAATTCACCTACATAAAGACACGGGCTGAGAGAATAGACACAAAAATAGGATCCAGCCTTCTGCTACACACAAGAAACACACTTCAACTTCAAAACAGACACTACCTCAGAGTAAAGTGTTGGGAAAGGTTTTCCAATCAAATGGCCCTAAAAGTAAAATAATTCTTAAGACAAGATTTTTTGATAACCCATAAGGTTAGAGCATTGAAAATTTGGAAGTTTTACTCATTCTTAGGATTATTTTTGACGCTATAACATTTTCATGTGAATTTTGTATAGAAGCTGTTTCTTTAAATATAAATGAAAACTTTAGAAAAGTTTTTTTCAACCTTTTAATTGATAACTTTGAGGGAAAACAATTTATGAAGAAATTACTTTTTCATCAAACTTCAGGAAAAAATACGAGAAGAAAAATCTAATGACCTTTAGATGGGAAGGAGAAAAACTAAATTGAAACTAAAAAGTGCAGAAATAGAGTGTAGCTTAGTGATAGAAAACTTACCTAACATATATTTGAATTTAACCCATAGTTCTGGCCGGTTTAAGCATCAAAATTTTATTTGAAATTTTACTCTGTATGTGTGTTTACACAGTATAAATGTTTAGAAATAAATACAATACATATACAATCATAGCTTGGTAAAAACTATCCTTTCATAATATATTGTTGTGTATATGGGGTATATTAAGATCTGATTACATTTCCCATTGGAACAAGTATTTTTAGTTTATTTCTTTTCAAGTGCTCTGTATCTAGGGTGTTACTTATGCTTTGCAAGACCTTGCCCCTAACTTTTCTCCACATGAGATTTCTAATTATATAGTGTAATTTATAATTATACAGTGTAATTTTCCTGTGAGATATAGCTGTTCAAAGAGAAAGACGCTAGAATCTTGCAGATAAGTTACAGCCTTGTGGTGATACACAGATTAATAGAAATGGGTTAATTTAAGAAGTAAGAGCTAGGTAGGCCTACAGTTGAGCCATTGGCCATACAGCCATACAGTACTGTAATTAATATAGTTTTTATGTGATTTTTTGGGTCTGGGTGGTCGGGAAACAATAGCACAGTCTCTGTTTGCAAATACTGTATATAAATTCCTTTCCTACTCAAATGACAATGACAGTGTCTACAATTACTTGAAAATATGTAGGAAATGGTTTTCTGAAGTGTGCTGTAGTGCCCCTGTAACTCCTAAAACATGTAAAGGCAGAGCAAGAAGGCCAGAGCACCCCCCCATTCTTCTGCTTTTTGCCATTCCCTGCCTCCGTTCTTCTCAGTCATTCACTGCTACAGAAATAATTCAGCTGATAATATGCTCTTCCTCCAACCACCCATCTAATAATAATTAAAACTCATACTATACCTAATCATGTGTGTTACAAACTAGATAATTCTAGTAGATTCTGAGATTCATGAGAAAAGTTCATCATTTCTTTCCAGTCTCCAGTATGTTGTTTATTATATCCCTTCAGGGCAGCGATTATTCTATTTATTCCAAAATGTATACAGTAGCACTTTCACTCCCAGTGAAATAAATAAAATGTATTGTAAAGAACTGACAGTTGATACAGACTATTTCCAAGTGAGGAGCAAAATCTTGGAAAAAGCCAAGCGTAATGAATGCAGTAAACAAAACAAAATACTGCATTTGGAACCACCTCCTATTAACTGGAAATCTCAGAATTAGAAAAATTGAGGAAAACATGCTAATGTTCAAAGAACAAGAAAGTAAACGGTGATCAGCATGGTGAACGTAACAGCCAAGATATTTTGGATCTGTGCTTGGCCTAGGACTCTGGGCATGTGTGGAAACGAAGGAAACTGCTTTTCAGTTTAAAGTAAACAGAACTGGGGGGAGTTTAGCAAATGCAAAGGAAAGAGTAGCAAACAGAGAGATACAACTTGTCGATTTAAATTTAGAAAGCAAGTAGACTTTGAAATTAAGTGTCAAAACAGTATGGTGCCTTCACTAGAATACAACTCTCTTCTCAAAGATTTTTCAAATAATTAGCTCTTTCAGTCAACTTGATCTTTTTAAAATACAAATGTTGTAATCATACATACCAAATCATAATGGAATTTACCAAGCAGAAAGTCTCCTCCTATAGTTTGGGAGACTGGGAAGGCTGAAATCAACTTGCTGATACATCCTGTGTCTCTGGTGAATGCTGACTTTTCAGCAGAAAACATTTCGCTGGTTTACCATTCAGTAGAAGGGACATTCTAGCTTACTGCCTAGAATCTCCATTACTGACTTATTTGTTTGCTTGTTTGGTGTTTATGGCTCATGTGCTGTATGCATAAGAGTGCACAAGTGTATATAGCATACGTATGAACCAGACATTGACGGTGAACTTTCTTCCTCAATCATACTTCTCCATGGTTTGTTGTTGCTTGTTTTGTTTTGTTTCTACAGACAGGGTTTTTCATTAAACCTAGATCTTGCTGCAGGTCACGGTAGACTGACTGGCTGAAGATCCTCAGAAATCCACTTCTCTCTCCATTAACTCAGTGTTTTACTTATAGAAGTGTGCGACAGACATTGACAATGGGCTTTGACAATGGGCTTTGATCTTATTTCAGGTCTTCACCACAGGCAAGCACTTCACCAACTGAATCATTCCAGGACCCCAAATCCCTTTCATAAGAGCAATCAGCTTGAATCACTTTCTTTTTTTTTTTTT
>LOEQ01002904.1:128184-163895 GCA_001685075.1 Bramus lutescens | reverse complement strand
ATTTGACTTACACTTCAATATCACTGTTCATCATCAAAGAAAGTCAGGACAGGAACTTAAACATGGCAGAAACCTAGAGGCAGAAGCTGACTCAGAATCCATGGAGGGGTGCTGCTTACTGGCTTGATCAACATGACTTGCTCATCCTGTTTTCTTATAGAACCCAGCACCATCAACCGAGGGATGGCAACACCCACAGTGGGTGATTAGGGAAATATCCTACAGGCTTGCCTATATTTCTAAAGGTCAAAGTTCATAGTACCAACACATTGATAACTATGTTTCAATGTATGAAATGAAAATGGGGTCACATAAATATTCAGGAATGTCAAGTAATGAATTAAAATTTTTGCTATAGATTTTGGTTGTAGGAATGACATTTCTTTGATTATACCATGATGTTTAACATTGTCTTTTATGTTCAGTACAGTTTTATCTTGCATCCACAAAGATAAATGAACACTTAAAAGTGAGCCAGACTGAACAAGATCAGTCTTATATGGGTAATTTGACATTGTTTAGATGTAAAAGAATAAAACTGAAGAAGAGTTAAAATAGGATTCTGGTTCTTAAGTAAAAGGACCTTGGAAGGATGCTTTTATAAAAGAATTGGTGTAGGAGACACAGAAACTAGATTCATAGTTTCACTTATCTTTCAGGGAAAAGAATCAAACATGGTAGAGACGAAAACAAATGCCCTTGACTGCATTAACAAAACAGTAGTGAATTCTAAAAGAAATGTGTTTCTATCCTCACTGATAGACCTTGATGTTTTTAATAATTGACTTGCCTGCATTGCAGAGTCTTTGATTTCAACTATGAAAATTCTCAGTTCGTGCTTAAATATAAGTAATAAGGGTAACTGAACATATCCAATTATTTGGTGATGAATATTTTATAATAATAATCTATTCTAACAAATATGTTTCCTGTTTACACTGACAATTTGAAATTTGATAGGTGAACAATTAATTGAAAATAAGAGAAAATATTTGAAAAAGGCGATTCTTATATAGAATATCATTGTTCTCTTGTGTTTCATAGATCATACTTATGCTACACTACAATTAGCATTTGTAATATTTAATGTATTTTAGGAATTAGTTGAACTTTCTTTACTATTGTTAGGCAAACAATTTGTTCATTTCCAATTACCAAAATGTTGAACAAAATGGAAATTTTTTTTAATTTAGAGAGAAATCAGAAAAATGTTGGTTCAACATGTACATAAAAAAGTCTTTTTAAAAATCAACAAAGGACCCTGTAATTTAGAACGAATCTGCAATGAGAGTATCTACTTTTTAGCAAGACCTTAATCAACGCATAAGAATATACATTACCAAATGCATATTATGCTACCACATACACTTAAGCACCTTGCCATTTTTCAAAAATCCTTTATTAGGAACTGTGATATGCCATTACTGTAGAGTAAATTGATTTCAAGGGAGTGAGTAGTTCCATAAACTTCATATTTTATAGTTCCTTAATATTCATTAAGTACTTAAAATATATAGCTTAGATTATGTAAACAGCCCCTTAGGTCGTACCCTGTTCAATATGTATCCATAAACATCCTTTAATTTAAAAAAATGTTTCATTATATTTAAGAAGAAAGTACCAACTAAGGTGACCATACAAATGATTCAAATGTAATCAGTGGCTTAAATATTCTGTTAGTGATCATCATGGTGTTATAGGTCAGAGTTAATTACTCTCCAAGCATTAAACTGTACTCTAGTGGTTAAGTGAATTTAGATTACAAATCTGCTTTTTAAATATGTATTTTTAAAATTAAAAGGGATCTTGGGCTAACATCCATACTTAATATTTTACAAAATAATACCACATTGTCAACTTTGTTGATTTAAACATTTACAAAGTAAATTATGAAACTTGATACTTTATAGCTAAATTGCTGAGTGTAACACCTCAGATTCAAAAACCAACACAAAGGAAAAAAATACATTAATAAGTCAAGATCACTCAGCCTCCAATATGAAATTAGGTTTCAGCTCCATACAGTCCCTGGTGAACAGACCTGTTCATCAGCTACCATGAAAGTTAAGGTGAAATTATCTGAAATCCTACTGTATATACCAAGTGTTGGCCTATATAACTATCTTTTCCTTGTTATACTTACTTTTTTGACCTGAAGAAATAACATTGATATTACACCCACTTTACCTTTGGAGAACTGTATGGAATTGTTTTATTAAGTTCTAGCGACAGCGATTCTCCTGCATCAGAAGATAGAAGCACTGTCAAGTCTGTGAAGAGGGCATTAAACAGGAATTTACTAGTTCTGTGTGATATCAAAGAAACTAGCCTCTTTCTTGAAGAAACTGAAACTAGCAATGGGAGTTTGTGCCAAGATTCAACTTTGGTGTTTCCCAGATGACTGTGACAAAGGAAGTCTGTTAGAATCTGGGAAAAGTAGCTTTAAGATAGCCACATTAACTTTGAAGAGAAGGCAAAGGAGGTGTTCACATTAGTCATGTGACCCACAAATAAGCAGTACTTCCTTTCAAATTCCAGTATTAGCTCATTAAGCCTGCAGCCACCTTTTTATGGGAAAATCATTTGTCCTAATACGTGAATCAATAGATTTGTAGTGGTCAGGGACTGTGTTCATGAACACAGAATGTAGTCTAATACCTAGGATCAAAACTGTTTATATGGCCCCATTTGCAATTAAATGTATTTATATATGCTATGCTTCATAGTCTAGAGAGGCCTTACAAAGTCATTTAACACAGAAAAATAATCCTTTTGAGAATAGGTCTGTTACCATAATTATGAATTCACTAGTGTGGATAAACTTAGCTGTACATATGTGCCTAGTCCACAGGCCCATAGATTACCTTATTCTATTATTGGATGTAATTGTCACTGTAAATCAACTGGTATCTAAATAATCCTTCTGTGTTCATTTTGTCTGGTATAAAGCAACCAAATTAGATTGTACTATTTCATAATCTCTACTACAGTGAAATGAGGCATTCTGAATTACAAGGTGATCCCTTATGTATCAAACAGCACCTATTTCAGAAGAAAACCTTCAGATATTGGTATTGAAAAATAATTGCCAAAAACATATTTCCCTTTACAGTTGATTTTATTACTTAAAAGTAAACTAGGCTGAAGTGATTTCATTCATCAGACATGAGAAAAGCAAATGGGCTAACTCCAATTTTAATTTCTATTTGTAAAGAAAAATATTTCATTTAATTGTACAATGGCCTATATCTATAAAACATTTAAAGTCCAGTAGGTTATTTTTACTAAAAACGAACATTTTAAAACTGGAGTACTGATGTGAAAAATAGTATCTAATGCTTTTAAAGTTAAAGCCTTCTAAAAGTACAGCTAAATAGATTCCCACCTAGCAAAGCTTAAGTAAGCCATGATGATTTAATAACAGCACACACTGAAACTATCTATTCTGAAAATACGCTGCAACCATGGCAAGTGCATTTTAAAACATGCAATTACTAAATTAAGAAGTTACTTTGCTGAAGTTCAGTCTGTGAGTCTTTATGATGATTCTGTGTTCCTATTTTGAAGCTCTCAAATACAGATTTCAGAAAAAGAGGGCAACATGTAATCAATGAGATAGTAACAGATTGAGATTTGTACTTCTTGTTCTCTTTACAATCTTAATATGAGAATAAATCACAGTGTTAGTTTTTCTTCCTACAAGTCTTCTCTGAAAATAAAATATCAAAAGTCTAATATTTTTCCTAAGCTAACTTCTTTTACTTTCAAATGGGTTTGAAAAACAAGGATAAGCTGCAGAACATCTGACCCTTTCTCCCAAACCTTTGTATCAGAGGAAATGAGAGTACATGCCATTCTGGCCCCGTGCTCCATCCTCACCACAGTATTGTCTACCTGCCAGAAGGTGGAGAAGAAAGGGAATTTGCTTTGGAATAGATCCAGAACCACAGTTGTAATTAGACATTTCCAGGGATTTTAAGAAATTTATCAACATTGGAAAATGCTTTAGTTCGTTTGATTTTTTTTTTTTTTTTACCAGAGCAGACTATTCTCCTCTGCACCTGTAGTGCTAGCTCTTTTTGTTATGGGTAATGGATTAGTAAACTACCAGGAAACTTGTTCTCTGGAAGTTACTTCACACGTGGCAGACACCACTAAATTAAAATTAAAAGGGAGAACAGAAGGAAGTGACATTCATTACAGAGTGTACACTTTAATTAATCCAATATCTAATGTCAGAGGATGATAAATCCAATATAAAGGATTACAAAACCCAAGAAATACTGAGATGCTTTACAGTTCCCTTCACTGGTCACCATTCTAGCAAACTTTACTCTGAGGGCAGTGCTACGTTAAAATGATGAGTTCAGACGGTTCAGGTGCAATGAGCTACAGGCTCATTTCATTTGTTATCATAAATGGGCACATAACCCTGATGTTTTTACAATATTAATTCAAATTGTAGAATGAACAAATTTCTATTTAAATGTCAAAGAGAGAAATGATGAAATTATATTTAAAAATTATATGCATATATAAATTGATATATACATATTTATATATAATTCTTGTATTTCCCTGATGATTTTTATTTATGCAATTGTATATTTAACTCATGTGATTTTAATGGTGCTATATTTAAAAGTGGGGTTCTACTCAGCAGTCCTGAAAGGTTTTGGTACTGCGGCTCCACTAACAAATCTCTTTTGCCAAAGCAAATTCTTCTCTTAGTTACAACTCCTTTCATTAGACTTAACACAGTACTAAGATGCCCCTTCTTTCATTTCCAAAATAATTAGATGTATACATGATTTACTTCAGATAAAACCACAATATTTAGAGTATTTTTCTATTTTCAAACAATTTAAAAAATCTACATTCTTTACATAATTTAAGTTTGCCATAGTAAATGTGTGTCAATGACTAAAAGTTACCATGACAACAACCTCATTACCAAGGCACTCTGGGACAGTAGTCTGTATTTTAAATGTTAGAGAGATGTTGATTGTTATGCAGTCTGATGTAATGCAAGTGTGGACAATGTTGTCACTACCAGGTTTTTCTACATTTATAAAAGTTTGGGGTATACTAAATTTTAGACTATATTTGATAATGCTTGCTTCTTTATTATCTGTTCAAATATTATATAATTTCATAAAATCTTGAATGAAATGTGAGATTTGCTGTGATTTTATGGAAATGTTTGGAGGACCGAGCCAATGTACTAAGGTACTTATAGAATGCAAGCACCTCCTAGGAAATCCCCATTTGTACATTCAAGAACTTATTAGCATTGACACCACTCTGTCAACATTTTATTCCTCAGGGAAGCAAACACTGACAAGCCAGTCAGTGAATTCCAGATTTCATAAGTTAGCATCTGCCAAACCCAATGCTCCAGCTGTCACTAAAAGCAGTTTTGCAAAAGTGAATCTGCCTCATTCATTTCTTCAGAAAGTGTTTGATGCTCAAATTTAATTAAATCATATTTGTGATTTGTTTTACATTTATCTGTAAAAATCTGTAATCAACAAAATAATGAACTGTTAAACCACACATTGAGGTTTGGATTACGTTTGATAAAAAATGGTGATACTAAGAATCAAATTAAAAGAGAGAGAAAGCTGCATTTATTGGAAAATGGAATTAATAGAAATTCTAACAAAACCATGCTACATTCATGAGTATCTAAGATGATAATGAAACTGAACTGAGAGTTTGACATTGCAAAAGAACTTTGGGTGATTGTCCAGGCAGTGAAATGTCTCTATTAATACTAGAATTATGGAAGTTGCTTACAATACATTTCCTATTTACTTAGAAATACTATACACTTCTTAAATCCTGATGGAGTTTAAGATGAAATAGTTGTAATTATAGTTTTCCTTACAAATGATAAAAGATAAGTTAAATACAAAACTCACAAAGTTAGGAAAGATGATAGAGAATTATCTTTAATTTGCCAAACATGAAAGGAATAAATAGTGTAACTATAATTTTTTCTTGATAACTGTTTCATATATATAATTTTCTTATGTTAAAGTTAAAATGTTTCTTTTAAATTAAACAGGGGGAAGATGATATGGGATGTCCTTCTGTATACGTGTAGCTTTTATTGGTCAGTGAATAAAGTGGTTTCAGCCGATGCCATAGTAGAGTAAACCCAGGCTGGAAATCTGAATATATATATTTATATGGATAGATAGAGATAGAGAGAGTAGGCAGAGTCAAAGAGATGTCATGTAGTTGCTGAAAGAGAAAGATGCCAGAACATTATCAGTAAGCCACAGCCTCATGGAGACACATAGATTAATAAAAATGTGTTAACTTAATATGTAAGTGTTGGCTAGGAATATGCCCGAGGCATTGGTGAAATGGGGTTGCAATTAATATAGTTTCTGTATGTTTATTTGGATCTAGTTGACTGGGAAACAAAAGTACAATTTTGGTTTACAAATGGTGCTCAAACATTTGGCAAGAATTTCTACATAAAGCCTGAAAAAGATTAAAAAAAAAAGATTCTAGACAGACAAGAATTAAGACAAGTGTAGCTTCCTGGTAGCCTTCTTTTTCTCTGGTAGACTATGGTTGCTCACGGTAAGCAGAGCTATGTATTCTTTAAAAGAGGTTTTCTGACTCAGCATTAGTGGCAAAGCCTTCGCAGCTCTCTTTAAGAGGTTCTGCCAACAAACAAATGGTTTGTATCAGCAGCAAGCATCAGGCTTCTTGGTGATGGCATGAACCTTTAAATTTCACAAAGACGTGGCAATAAACATGGCTCCTACTAATCTTCCTCCATGAAGTTAGACTCTCCGAGAGCTGAGAAATGAGGCATAGCTAGCCACCAAAGCTGCAGCTTTAATTATAGCCATATTGCTTGGCAGACTTAAGACTCATTTGGTCAGAAAAAGAGAGATATGCAGTAAAGACAAATTCAGACCAAAAAAATCTAAATGGTTTAGAGTGTGCTTAAAAATATGCATAGGCTTGGGAGAGAAAAGAAAAAGAATAGAGAAAGTTCCTTTAAAAATAGAGTAGTTAGATGTGGTGACACACATCTTCAATTCCAGCACTTGGGAAGCAGAGGCAGGTGGACTTCTGTGAGTTTGAGGCCAGCCTGGTCTATAGAGTGAGTTCCAGGATAGCTAAAGATACACAGAAAAAAAAAAACTGTCTTGAAAAATCAAAAAATAAAAATAAAAGAAATAGAGTAAGAAAAAAGCCATGTAAAGATGGAAAATAAACAGAGAATCTGGATGCTGTATGTTATTGTGCTGTCTTTGAATTGTTTAACTGCTAAGGAAGGAGCAACAGCTGATGAAATACAATTAATTATAAATGATACTTGATTAATCCAACTTATATTTTTTGAAAATGCCTTGACCTTAAATCAAAAGATATGTTACTTTGGAGAAGAAGATTTGCTTTTGTTTTATGGGAAATGAAAGGCTGGGGGGTTACTCTTGGTTAAGTAAAGTAAGGTTTGATCAAGGAAGACACCCTGAAAAATCTCCTATGGGAATGGATGGCCCAGATGATCCAATGTTTCAGAGCACCCCTGTTACAGTTTCCTCTGAGTTCTACATCTAGAACAGCTTTAAGACTAGTGGTTGAGATAGTCCAGCCTCACAGAATACTCCAGTCAGGACTAGACCATAATCCTAAATTTTCTTTCAGTACCAATAAGATTATCAGTGCCCCCAATTAGCAGGAAGTAGCCTAGACAACTAAGCCCACATTGCCAAAAAAAAAAATGGATTATGGATGTTTGCCTTTGTTTAGCATATTGGTTGCAAGCTATTATAGATAATAGTCAAGAAAAAAAGCTAAAGGAAGGAGATTAGATTCAGGGTCTTGATTTGAAAAGAAAAAAGGGGAAATGCTGTGGAGAATGCTATTATACACTGTAAAGATTTGTCACTCACATTGGTTTAATAAAATGCTGATTAGCCAGTAGCCAGGCAGGAAGTATAGATGGGCAACCAGACTAAAAAATTCTGGAAAGAGGAAAGGCAGAGATGCAGAGGAAGCCAAATGAGAATGCCTCACTGAGAAAAGGTACCAGGCCACATGGCTAAACATAGATAAGAGTTATGGATATATTTAAATTGCAAAAGGTAATTAGTAATTCTAAGCAATATATCAACAGTTTATAATTCATATAAGCTTCTGCTTGCTAACTTGGGACCAAAACTTGCATCAGCAAAAAGAAGAAAGAGAAAGAGGAAGAAGGAAACATGTAAATTGTAGTGAGCCAGAAAGTGAATGTTTGCTGTTGACAAAAAGAATGCCTCAGACCCATGATAGCGGCACATCCTTACCCAGGGAGGTAATAGAGGGATGGCTCAGTCTCCTTCTGGTCTTAGTACAAATGTTGATGATGTATGCACAAAATGTCCATTCTAGCTTTCTCCCCATTTGATGTTATAGCCTGAAGAGAGCTCCCCTCCAATGATTGCTCCTACTGAGATTAGCTATCGCCTTGATCATCTACATAAAATAATCATACTCCCTGCCTCCTTGTTCATCTGTATCAATAACTATGCCTTCTTGTTCAAATGTATGTAATAAACAAGCTGAGCTATCAGGGCACTGAAGATTCTATATTAATGAATAAACCACAGGATCCGAGCCTTTCTGTGCATGAGTCTGTATGTCTGTCCTTTCTTCATTTCCCTCATTGCCCCTATTTAGGGTTCCATGACTCCAGCCATGCAATG
Source organism: Bramus lutescens (assembly GCA_001685075.1). Classification (NCBI taxonomy): domain Eukaryota; kingdom Metazoa; phylum Chordata; class Mammalia; order Rodentia; family Cricetidae; genus Bramus; species Bramus lutescens. Next base: position 155,175 of record LOEQ01002904.1, on the reverse strand, counting down.
AATGGCAGTAAATGCAAATTGTTTACAACCACCTACTTTACCCTTATTCTAGAACTACTTGAACACTTCCCATTCCCTAGTAGTATGGAATTTGACTTTTGAAATTGGGAAGAGAAAGTGTGCAGATTTTGCTAATGGCAACAGAACTTTTAGACAAGAAAGGATGAGATATAGCCCAGTTCCTTCCAAACTAGCTGTCACTACTCAGGAAGCCTATCCCACACCTGGGCTGCCTGTCATCTGCATCACAGTTCAATGCATGGACACTGTCATGCAATGTCTGAGAACTACTTATAAAAGCAACTTATACTTTGATAAAAATTTAGGCAGTATCCAAGTTTAAAAAGAGAAGTATGTGATTTTAATTTGAAGTGTGAGCTTACCACACTCACACTTCATAAAAATGGGATATATATTCGTTATTGTGCCTGTATCTCTGCATATGCTATACATATTTTGATATGAGGCATATGTTGTCCATATTTTGCAAATGTTATACTTATTCAGATATAAAACATGCTCTATGCTTCTATCCTGATAAAATGTGATTCTAGATGACTTTTTCAGTCCTAAAGAATCAAAATGAAGTTGTTACTTTAGGTGTTCAAATTGAAAGCTTAATGTTTTATTGTTAACATTAAGGATAGTATTTTAAATATTTCTTCTAGAGTTACCTTCAGATACAACCTACCAAATAATTTCAGGTTCAAACTGGGCATAGTGGTAGAGGCAAGATGATCAGAATTTCAAGGCCAACTTCAACTACGTAGTGATTTTCTGGCCAAAGTGAACTAAATGAGGCCCAACACCCTAACGCATAGAAAAAAAAATAAATGAATGAATAAAATGTATCAGGTGAAAATTTTTAATGTCAAAACAATATAACAAGTCAATCAATCCATCCACAGACAAAATCTTCATATGGTTTCTAAATATTTTGAAACCAAAGTTTTAGTTTGCCTACGAAAATGTGAATGCATACATCCTATCGAGTAGGATAGCACTTCCAAAATAAAGGTCCACATATTTCTGGAGCATGTGAACCACAGAATAGTCCCACTTACATATTGAGAATGTGAACCACAGCCAGTGCCATTACTCAACCTGCTGAATCGTCACTGCCTGAATGCACTCTCACAAAGTTGCATTTCATCACGGACTGATACAGTCACTCTGGGGAGCTACATCATAATTACAGTTAAGAGTAAAGGGTTTGGAGCCAGGAAGATCTGGGCTAGAGTCTGTTCTTTGACGCTCACTGACTTGGGTTGCACATTGCCCTAAGGTCTCCTTCATACAGTGTGAAGGCAATAATTTTACACATTGTTTTTTAAACTGACATAAACTACATAAAGTTCATTTCAAAATGCAAAGTAGTATCTGAAGATGGTAGCTTGTACGTGTTTATTGTCACAGACAGAATGTGTTATTATACATTTAAAAAGAAAGTCCCTTCCCCTTAAACATTTGAAAAGGACATAAATATGAAAATATGATGATCCTCTAGTAGACATTTAGTTCTCTTAAAGCTTACACTTATATATAGCAAATTAATCTAAAAATATCTCATAATCATTTGTTTGGAGCTTCCTATCAGGGTTAGGTTCCTCTAATCTTCCACATAGCATGTAAAAAATTGGTAATATCAATACTTTTGAAGAATGCAAAATACTGACTGAATGCTTATGAATAATCCTACTTCATAAAACAGTAACTGATATGAAAAGTTAACATAAAAGTCCTTCATTAGCACCAGAAAATTGGATCATGAAATATACAAAAAAAAAGTTATTTTACTTACATGGGAAAAGTGTCTTCCTAAATTTATTTGATGTAATTAAGAGGATTTAATTAAAAAGCCGGATCAGGAAAGTAGAATAGAAATGCTAGCAACACAAAACATTCTTGTTTCCTTAAATTAAAACTTTCTCTTTAAATATAAATATGGGTTTTAAAGTACTAAGAATAAATTGGTGGTAAACTATGACTACTTTAATTTCTCCCCTTACTCATCTCAGGTCTGCAGGAAAAAGTTGTATAAATACAAATTCCTTTCTCATTGTGGAGAGAGACTTTATATTAGCTTTTACTATGAAGTCCACTCAATGCATCAGAACTTGTATTTTAGTGAGCAGAATTTATCTGATATTTCTCACTGACTTTAGATTTAGAAAAAATAGAAAGTTAACTAATTTAGTAGTTTAATTGCATTCTTAATAATTAAATGAATTGATAAACTGTCTAAATCTTATTTCTACCCATTTTAACTTGCCTTTAGATGAAAAACTCATATGAATTTCAATATTATCTGTATTATTAAATTAAATATCAAAATCTGTTTGACAAATTAATTGCAGAAATGTTTGTTTTTATCTATTAGCTTTAGTCCCTAGACTCAGAAAATAAAACTGCTATGTCTAAATTTCCTCATGAGTCTTTAATACTTGCTAAAATGTAAAAGCTATCTCAACATTCTTTTCTGTATGTGGTTTCCTTGCTATTCTTACATCTGCTTTAGCTCAATAAAGAAACCTGCTTCTAACCTTTGTTTTCTGTGAATACTGGAAATAAATGATATTTTTGTGTTTAATATGTTTCATTTGGCAGTCATCTAGCAGGGTAACTGGAGTAATTGGTAGTGTACAAATTTATTGTTCAGTAACAATGGGAGATTGTCTTAGTCAACCACTTAATGAATTGACATAAGGACTTTTTTTTCTCTCATAAAATCATCTAACATTCTAATCCTGTAAGAGATGGGATAATGTTTTCTATAAATAAAATGCACACTGTGAGCACAATAATTTAAGCCAGACTAAATAATAAGATGTAATAAAGACATTATGCTGAAGAGGTGGCATCTCCAAACTCCTGATACTGACTGACTTCTACCTGCTGAACATGAGGGCATGCCAAATTAGATATTGTGCCATTCCAGGCTTCATTAGCAGGGCCTGTCATCTGTGTAAAGCTCCCTCACAAGTGTTTGATCCGTACTCTGGTGCCTATTTGCTGAGCTTCATTTGCAAGACTGTCAGAGGACTAAATGTATTTTCACAACACCTTCCAAATCTTTAATCAAGCAATGTCTGATGAAGCCAAACCGCAATTTCTCAATTCTTATTCATTTCCTTTTCTCCCAAGAGGATATTTACGAAGATGGAAGGGAGATGAAGCACACCTTTTTCAGTAGAGAACAGAGAGATCCGTGATCCCAAGATTAGCAATGAAACATTCAAGTACCGTTCTTCATCGAGTGGAGAACTTGAAAGAGAAGTTTGTTTCATGACAGGGTCTGCTAATGCCAACTCTAAATCTACAGCCTTCACAGTTTACAAGACCCTCCCCCACTCTGAGAAGGAAATGTTCACTACACTAACACCCAAAATGACAGGAATTGATATTAAAAGTCTCATCAGCTATTCCACAGCCATCTTCATTCCTGGTTCTAAGGGGATTATTTTTCTGTTTGGCATGGAGGAAACTGGCACCCTTTGATTTAGCAATGCCTGGCCTCAACCCAATGTTCTAAATAGTTTATTTAAAGCTGGGCATTTTGAAAATATTAGGTTCCATGCTGTGGGTGTGTATATGGGGGAGAGATGAAATTGATACAATTCAGTCATAAAGATATTCTGAGTCACTCTGCACTTAGCTGCTTGTTATTTATGATACTCTATTATAGGCTTCAATGTGTTCAAAGCCTGTCTCGTCTGCTCACCAGGGTTACTCTACTTGGGTCTCATCCCAGAAAATAATGGCCACACATTTTCATAAGCTCTTTTTTTCGTGTTAACTGACCTTTTAAAAGAAAGTAAAGAATAAGTTAAGATTCTGGAGCACTGTCTTGAATTTTTTTTGACTGGACCAACCTCCTATTGGACTTTATTTTAGGGGGTGGTGTTAGATAACTTGAGAAGATTATTGGCTATGTCTTTTCACCTGTCTTAAAAATATAACCATGCTCCAGACCCTGCTTAACACACACACACACACACACACACACACACACACACACTACCCTCAAGAGATTCATGTTCTAAGAGAGAAGATAAAGATTGGGCTGCACCCTGCAGAAGCTTCAGCAACTGTTGGACAACACTCATAGTCTGACATGAAAGGCATAGGAGAACCAGAAACCCAGCCTAACTTCACATGTAAACAGCAGCCTTCAGTATCACCTGGTGCCTGGGAAACACGAGAGAGAGTTAAAAGGTTTTAGAAAGATCTGAGTATTCTAGCAGTCATTCTAAGTACAGGGTGATAGGTAGATTTGACTTTGTTGTTCTCATAAAAAGAGTTGTATAACTATACTGATCTAAACTTAATACTATCAAATCTATGTCATTTTATTTATCAAATTCTGTACAATGTTATGGCTACATTTGACATATCCTATAGAAGTATTCATGGCATCATCGTGTTTCGTTGTGAATTCCTTATGGCTGTATTTTAAAACACAGAGTTTTAAAAGATCAACAAGTATAAATAAATACATTCCATAAAAGTCTCTACAAAGTACAAATGATGCAGTCATTACCAGAGTGGGCAGGACCCATTTTAAAAGGTGGGACATGTGCAAGACCCTGGGATAAGTGCCAGGTAGTGGAAAATCAAATCTCTTTATCAAGAGTGTGGTGCACTCTGTGTCCTACTGGAGTAGCTGAAACAAAAAGATCATGACTTCAAGATCAGCATAGACTACCATAGATGTAACCTTAAAGCAAATGCAAAACCAGGTAGGTGGAGCACTGGTATAATATACGTAAGTATCTTGGGGTGCTCTACAGTCCAGCAAGTCTCGGAACAATCTTTATAGCTGGCACTTCTTCTTCTTCGCAACTACTGGGATTTTGTAGCCATCATTAATCAATTAATCATGGTTTTCAGAAACATTTACATTACATATTTTTCTAAACAATATTTATCATCCTGTAATTGAAATTTCTATACATAGGTTATACTTTAAAAACACACAGAACTACAAATGGTTCATACCTGCTCCAGGAAGATTCCTATCACAACTTACATTCTGAAAATCAAATATAAAGTCTCTTAAATACATACAAGAGTGAAATGGAAGTAAAATATAAAACAAAATTTACAAAGAATAATCACTAAAATAAAAGACACACATGCTTTCTGTCCTGGAGTTTTCTGTAATTTAGTGATCGCTGTGAGCATGTTGGATTATATTTCTCAAGTAAACTACCGCTTCTTTTTAAATTCAGGTAAAACAGCAATGTCAACTTTTGTTTTAGCTGAAACAATAATGTACGTAATCTGTTTTTTCAAATTCTTTGCTGAGGATATTGTTATCTATAGATGCTCAATAATTATAAATAAATTTCAAAATCCCACTGCAGCATGCAACTGTGTTGTGAGTGCCACGGACAACTCTCCCTCATAATAAAATAAATCCATCAATCGATGAAGAGAGAATTGAACTCTCCAGTCCTTGCTACTGCAGTGATGATCTGGTAACACTGCCCTTTGTAGTTTACTTCCCGGTTTCACTTGAATTGTGAGAACCTGAAGGATAAAAGACTAAAAGACTAAAGATGGCAAAAACAAAGCAAGGGCTCTAGACACTCAGCAATTTCTTCTACTTTGCAAGAATTTTTCTAAAACTCCTACACAGCTTGTATAGATAAAGCTAAAATAAACATGACCACTTTAAGTTTTTAAAAGAGCATTAGCATTATTAATTATTATTATATTTCTATGGGAGCTTTTCCTGATGTATGTCTCCTCATCATGTGTGTGCCTAGTACCTGATGAAGCCAAAAGAGGGTGTCGTATTCACTAGAATTGGATCTACAGGTGGTTGTGAGCCTCCACTAGGGTGTTAAGAATCAAACCTGGGTCCTCCATAACAGCATCCAATGCCCCTAGCCACTGAGTAATCTCTTCATTCTCAAATTAATTTTTTTTTCCAAAAGCAACAAAACAAAATAACAAACAAAACAAAAATCTTCCTTCCTGATGCCCACACTGGTTCTGTCATCTCAGATCTGGTGTTTTCATTTCTTTGTTGTTGGCCATGGACTAAAACTTACTTGGTAAAACGGATTCACCCAGTTCATTGGCTTCAGCTCTCTTAAGTGTTGTTCCAAATACTTCAGATAAAGAAAAGTGGATATTCCAAGTAAGGCATGTTTCATAGATCAAAGAAACACATCAAATCCAAGTACTCACTTACTGATTTCTAACGGCCCAACAGCTCAATTTGTATGGGACACACACATCTTTTGTAAAATATAAAAACTATATGAGAGAGATGAGAGGGGAGGAGGGATGGATGGAAGAGGAGAAAAAAAGGAGGAGAGTGCCCTGACTATCTGCTAAGCAATAAGCAGCAGCATGAGCCTCCAGTCTCAGAAAGAACACATTTGGATTAGATGCTGGGAGGGAGCACATTCCCAAAGACAGTTATTGCTTAATGGGATCCGTGATCATACATCTATTATGAGGGATAAACATGGTTCCCTGCTGGCTCCCCAACACCACTGACAGTTGGTGGTGGGGATTTTAGCTCACTTTAACACCTCAGAAATGTTTTCATATCTTTTTTCCCAGTTCTACAATATTAGAACAAAGTTTGCATTCTGTGAGGAAATAGAAGAGCAATATTAAGATAGGAAAACTTGGACACTGCTTATACCAGCTCTACTGTTGCCAAGAGTAACGCCTGGGTAAAGAGTCCCTATTCCTGCCATTGACAAACTAATTTTAAGTATATCTATTAGCCCTTCAGATGTGAAAAAATTTCAAATAGTGGCTTCTTCTAATGTTACATCTTAGAAGTCAAAGGAAGCATGAGATTTACAATACACACATTTTCATTTGAACTACCTGTGTTTATTGTTTTCCACAAAAGTATAAAGGGTACCATTTGGTTTTAAGAAGAAAAAAATTTAAAAAAGAATACTACTGAATCCTGAACTTGTTTATTTAACGGGGAGTGCTTCACCCCAAGGAGGAATCAATATGTACATCAAGCATTCTGCTCAGAGCCCTATCTGAAGGAAGAAAAGCAGTACCCACAAAGTATAGTGTCAACATTCAAGTGCCTGGCTCATCTGTTCTTAAATGCTGTAAAGAGGACATGGACAGTATTCAAAGAGAAAAAGCCAGCCTCTGATTTTTGTCTTCATTCTGGTTTTCTGACAGAATAACTTTAACATGCAGACTCTGCAGAGAGAGCAAACAATCCCTTATGTAAATTCCTTGTTTACAAGCATTGAACATTTATGTGCTATTATATCACATATCATTTCTTCCTGGAAAAACAATGCTATTCATACAACACAAAGATATAAGAGAGACTCTTATTTTCTCCTACCTGCATATTTGCAAAGAAAATATGAAATTCCTTTATTAGTAAAATTAAATACAAAATAATCATAATTTTAACATATAAAAGCAAAGGAAGTCCCATCCTTTAGTACCAACAGGTTTAGAAAACTATTCATAGCTCAGTACTCATTCAGTCTGGGTCCTTTCTGGAGCATCGCCACACATATGCAAGACAAGTACTCTACCATGCTCTCCTGCTAAGTCCTTGGTTCTTGAAACAACTTTGCAATGCCACCACTGATTTCCTGGATGGTACAGGACACCTCCAGTACATCTGTATTTTCATCTGGTGTTTTTAGGTACCGAGTACTGAGCCCTTTATTGGAAATCGGCACTCCTTCTCTTCGCTACCTCTGCACCTGAAACTCTTCTTATGAGACAGTTTCTACCCAGGAAACCACATGTCTCCAAGGGATTTTTAAGGCGTTAAATAGAAAAAGGCACCTGTGGAAAAATACAATCCCAGATTAAGGCAGAAATGTTAATACCAGAATAAAGTCTGGGTGTGTTCCTCCTTCCTCTCTTTTCTCTACCTTAATTCTTTGTGCAAGGCATAGACTTTTGAATGATCTGTACAGCTAGCAGCAGCTTCACTGAATTATGAGCACCAGTAAATGCCAGTAAAGGCAAAACTGAGGCATTGTAACCCTAAATTATGTGTATAGTAATACAATTATAATAATGCAAAGCATGTATTAAAGAAGGTTTTGAATTACAGGTTACATATCACTACTCTATACGCAAAACACCTTTTAAGCTTTCTGTAAAAGGGAAAAAAAAGTCACCGAGGTTCTGAGTGACTCTGTAAGTATTAAGCAGCTGTGAATGATGAAGCTTTGATTTGAATATAGACTAATTAATTTCAAAAGTTAATCTCTGAACCTCAGTCCTCAGTCTCAGTGTGTGTTTTTGCAGCTTTCTGGGATCAACTCAAGTTTGTGTTTCTGAAAATCCAATATACTTTTCCCTCATATGTCAGAGAAGCGAAACAGAAATTGATCCTATGATGAAGAAACAATCGAGTAATTAAATAATCTTTTGTCCATGAAAAATGGTTTTGTTTTGCTTATTGGACAATTGATAATCTAATTTTTAAAACTTAGGTCACTTTGGGGGTACTTTATATTATTTTATTGAAAATCCATACAACATGTTCTAATCATGATTCCCCCATCTCTTCCCAGATCCTCCCACCTCCCCCCCCCAATTTCCACACACCTTCTTCCTCTCATAGTGGCATAGTGTCTTTCATAATCTATTTGGAGGCATATTAAATTACAAACCAACCCCCCAAAAAAACAAACAAATGAAACAAACAAACAAACAAACCAAAAAACAGGAAAGAGATTCCCCTTCTATTCCAACGACAACTTTGAATCAGTGAAATGGTTTCTCCATTTGTAGAATGAATGGCAATCTTGTGCATTTTTTGCACATAATGCTACATAAGAGAAGGTTATTTCTACAGCAGACATTGTAACTATGTGTAATAAGAAGCTTCCCTTAGTTAATTTCCTCCATGAACAAGAAACCATCCTACATGTATTTCTAAAGACTTCAAGAGCAACATAGGTTGAACTTTTCTTTATCCTCATTTTATCAATATAAACAGTTCCAGAAATAGAGTAGTTGGTTGCGGGTCATCCTGCTAATAACTACAGCCTTTTTCTTCAGAGTGGTACAACATAAGGAAGAAAAATGTGTCTCTCCAACCTCTTAGTATTTGTGTGAATGTTAATGCTATATGTACCAATACCTCTGATTACAGTTATTAGATTGCAAACACTGGACATAATCCAGGAAATATTCTGTCCATAAATGTTCAAAATGTACCAATTCTAACTTATTTATCTGACATAGAGTCCTAGTGTTAGAGGACTTCACAAATCTTTCTTTCTTCTTGTTTCATTTATGTGGTCCTCTACTGCCAATGGACACACTTTTGTGGAAGGGGAAACCTTATGGGATCCCAGTCCTAGACAAATAACTCTGAAGAACTAAGAACCCCTGAAAGACGGAGAATTAGTAGTTCCCAGGGAAATGTTCTCTAGAATATTTCAAGCGGTCAGCCCTGAAATCATATATATAAGAGCAACACTACATGAAGAGGTTAGGTGTTTACATATACATATGCATGTGTTTGTGTGTAATTATATGTGTGTGTATGAATAACAATTAAAGAAAAAGAGGTCATCAATTTTCGGGTAATGGGGCTCATGGAAAGTGGAGGAGGGAAGAAAGAGAAGGAGGGAAGTAATTGGTCTATATTTTAGTTAAACATAAAAATATACTTAACATTTTAAAAGATGATGACTAATTATAATATCAGATTTTGTAATAATGGCAGAATAGTTTGCAATCTTATATATGATAAATGTATAGAGTGAGGGTGCTTTACTATGAAAGGAGAGTTGAGCTGTGTATCGATTAGTAATGATTCATAATTCTTTATTACCCATTGCTGTGGGACCACATTTTGCTTCTTTAGCCAATAGCCTTTAAGATACCAGCCCACTGGGGCATAGACTTACACTCTAAGAAGCAGTGGGAACTGGGTGCGAGCTCTCTTGCTTCTGGCTTCCATTCAGGCTGCTAGACTCCCTGTTTCTTGTTTGCCACAAGAGGGCTGTGGTTTGGGATGACGATCTGTAAGGTTTCCCCTCAAATAAATTACCTTTTTATTATCCATAATTCTTAACTGTTGTGGGATTGTTTTGCGGCTTCAACCCATGAATTCAAAAGATGCGATGACTGGAAAAAAAAAACTACAATTCTCATGTAGAGAGGAATGGGGAAATGTAAAAAAAGGCAACAAAATAAAAAGGAGAAATAAAGGCTATGGGAGTTTTTAGTGGTAGAACCTAGGAGGATGTTTTAGAACAGGGTATCCTTCTGTATGTCTCCCTGATCTCCCACCCTCCATTGATTTCCCATTGTCTAGATTTATATAAAATTCCTGAAAAAATCCTAATAGTTAGCATCATCTTTTTTTATTATTATTTTTTGGGTTGTGAGTTTAGTTTTTATTTCTGAGCCATCTCTCCAGTCCTTATGTTCCTCTGATGTGAGTCTCGGTTTCCCAGAAGCACTTCCTTTGCTCCTCTAACTAGTTCTTCTGTGTTTTCTGTAATTGACATCGAGATAAGACTCGGGCAGTAGAATCTTATCCCCACAGAAACTGCAAGGCCCCTTTCAAGCTAATAGTACATGCATTAGGCATGTTTCTGGATGGGGTAGGGGAGGGGTTGAGTGATTTACATCCAAGAGGGCCTGGGTAGTCCAACAGTGGCCTTTCAACACTGGAAAGCTGAGACTACAGCTACTTAGTTCATGAAGCAGGGAACTAAAAGCCTAAAAATTCTTGGAGACTGTCAGGTTTCCATTCCATATTGGAAGCTGAAGAAGGTGAAGTGTCGTAGCAGTTAATGGATGGCTGAAGTAACCAAGACAGACTCATTAGCAGGAATCCCAGGCAGCAGACAGTATTGCCTTTCCTCAGACTTGTTATCTGAACCTGAAAGCATTGCCATTTCTGAAAGCAGATCTTCTCATGTCTTGGTAATGTTTCCTGAAAATGCCCTCACTTACCCACCAGAGGTATGTCTTAACTGATTCCAGGTGCAATCAAGTGGCTGATGAAGATTAACCATCACAGTCCATTGACAGATATATGAGCTAGCATGAAATTTAGTGTAAATTAAGGAACCAAAAGGTTCTCTGAGATGAATTATGAATTCATATTCTTATTGCAAGTTTTATTCCAACTAGATGCCGTTAAAAATGTCTGTCGTGAGTCAACAGTGCAGAAAAAGATCACTTCAGTAGTTACAGACAGAATGCAGCCACAGCACATCTTGGTGAGGTGGGAGTCTTTATGCATTATTCTCCTTATTTTACCAGGCAGGAAGTAGCACAGAGCGAGGCTAAGTGACTCGCCCAAGGACAAAGAATGAGTCAGATACAGAGCTGGGAATGCAGCCCACTTTTTCTGGTTCCCAGTGTACAGCTTTTCTCAGCAAGTCTTAATGCCTTTCAGATGGATCCGTTCCTAAAATGTATTAAGTTGTTAAGAATTCAATATGGGTGCTAGGTTACTTTCCAACTAGCCCACTCTTTGGCTGCGCTGTAGTACCTATTATCAGAAGCTAGACCAATGATGATAAAAGTACCCTCATGTCTTACCTTTTCTTTTGACAATGCCCCACTAAAATCGGTTATGTCTAAATATCTCTAATGATTCCTAGACATTGGAGAAGGAATCTGTACTTGTCTTTTGGAACTTCAAAACCAAAAGTACAGTTTTAAAGTTAAAATAAGCTGGAAGTAAACATACAGGATGAAACATCAGCCACAACAAAGTTCGAAAACAATCAAGCAACCCCTACAATATTGAGTTCACAAGAGGAAGATAGGAAATGGAGTGTGTATATATATTGGGTAAGTGGCTTTTCAATAAGATTCTGGAAATTTGCCTTTATACAGATCTATGGTTGTTTCCATAACAAGAATTTTGGTGCTCATTCTATTGAAAATTCTGAACCATTGCTAGAGCTGTCTTCTTTTACAGCAATTACTAAAGACAAATAGTCCTAACTAAACTGGAAATGGCATGTAGGCCAGATGCTAATTCTCCAGAGTCCTTCAAATACAGTTGTTGGGAACATCACCAGCTGATCCTTTTACTTAACAAATGAACCAATGTGTAGCTGTAGAATTTCTTTCTATGTAGCAATCTACACAGTCACATTCACTGGGCCACGATGGTCTAAAAGATAAAATCTATTTACTAAGCCTGCATGGACATGACTGTTTACCCCAATATATAAAATAGACATTAAATCATTATCCATGCACATTTTCATCTGCTTTGGAGTCATCCTGTATGTGACTGATTTTAAGGCCATGACATTTCTCATCTATGAACACTCAGTAACTCTTCTGCAAAGTCTATTTGAAGCCCATGTCCTTTACTTCTTGAGAAAACATCAATAAACACTGATTACCTTTTATATTTACCTGTGATATTCTTCAACAACTTTATAAACAGTAAATGTTAAACTCAACAAGAATACTTTTTCTATAGTCACACTAATTCAGAGATTCAGCTAGCTGATAACCATAAATTAACTCTTCAAACTGAAGTTCTAAGAAAAATAACTTCTCTTAGAACTTTAAAACGTAGGAATGGAACACTGTTCTTTCTCTGTGTTGCTATTAGTCTTTGACGCTTAAGTGAGTGCATCTAACTAAAAGTCTCCATGATTTTAAGATTCTGTGAAATCTGGAGAAATGGAGGCCACTGAAGGAGAGGTAGGGGTACTTCAAGATGACATTGTTGTATTTAGTTTTGTAAAATAAATAAATAAAATAAACTGCTAAAGTAACAAAAAGAGGGATATGCTAAGCTTCTGGAGGGGACAACTGGAATGATCTCTCAATGTCAAAGCTGGAACAATATGAACAAAAAATAAATAATGGCAGGATCAGTTTAGGGTAGAAACAATTGAATCAATGTAGGTGAATCTATACATGTATAAACAAATAGGGAAAAATACGTAGTTCTTCTTGAAAGAATAATTTTAGCAAATGTAGAAAGAATGAGCATGATACCACCTCACCTAGGAGTTACATGGACAACATGACACAGACCTTGTTTCTGCTGCTGTGACAATTTGAATAGAATACTGTTCTGTTGCGTTCCTGTCAAGATCACATCATCCCCAGTGCATCATGTGAGAGGGCAGGCAAAACTGAATTGTGGCAAATTCTAGAAAAATCCCAATAGCACTCCTCAAATGAGCACAGAATATGAAAGTAAGAAGTAACAGAGAGATGAAGACAGATGTGAAAATGCATGGGCAGAATGGAGTTATGTGCTACATCTGGGTTAGATGTGAAACACAAATGTATTTATGTCATGCTCTTAGCTATGAAGTTTGTACTTAGTCACATTTATTGTTGCAATATTGCATTTTTATTTCTATATTGTATTATCAATATGTAATATATTAATATTAGAGTTAAAAGTTTATAAAACTCTAACTTAACAAATTTATATATGCCTAAAGTATAGTCTTTGAAATTATCACTTGAGCTGAACTAATTCCAATATGACACACAGGCATGCAATCTAAGACAATGTATGGCACATAGCTGTACTTTGTGAAATCCCTAAAAACCCCAAGGAAAAGAAAGATAAGAAAGTTTCCATGTGATCTGTCCATGCTGAAACACAAGTATATGCTCTATTTTACAATATAGTCTTTTCTTGTTCTCTTTTTTTCTGGCTTTTTCTTTTTTTCTCTTCTAATTTTCAGTAATGATCTGCATATGACCAAGCAACATTAGGTTCAGCCATTTGGCCCCTGGAGTGCAGAATCTAACTACATCCTCCCCAACCCCACAGTCCTCATTGTTGTTAATGTATATGATTCTTACATGACTCTCAATGCTTTCTTCCAAAGTCATAATTGGGTCTAATATCAAATTCTCTCTAGATTGCTTAGAACATTTTTTTCTCCCACAATCTCTCCCTTTGTTCTGCTTTATGTCGAGTAGAATAAGAATTTGTAAATGAAGAACCATGGGCACTATTGAACTTTATTGTGTTTATGTGTATTTTAAAGTGTTCTTGTGTGTGTCTACAGGCATGCAGGGGTAAATGCTTGTGTATATTCTGGTGTGGATGCGAGTGGTCAATATCGATCTCTTCCTTGGTCACTCTCCACCTTTTTTTTTTTTTTTGAGATGCACTCTCCAAAGCTGAGTTCACTTATTCATCTAAACTGTTTTGGCAGTGAGGTCCAGGAATCCACCTGTCTGTGTCTCTGAAGTGATGAGCTTGCAGCTATGAGCCATCACAACCAGGTTTTATATGGGAGCTAGGTAGCTAAACTCAAATCATTTGCTGACTGGACAACCTTCTCAAAACACCTTCTTGATATTCTTCTTGCTAAACACAAGCCCTGCAGCAGAAACACGCTCATTTCAGCACATTATTCTAGGCTCTGGAGTAGCACTTTAGTCTGCAGCATTTTTCTTGTGGCTCAGTCCAACATTCTGTTCTCCAACGCTAAAGAACTCTGGAGAATCACAACCTGTCTGTCTCAGCTTTGACTCCATCACTGCTCTTCTTTTTCACAATGATACTTTTTAGGGTGTGTATATATATATATATATGTTGACTTGATCTCTCTGAGTGATATTTATATATTTTTGGTTGTAAGCCTACCCTTTAATAGCTGAGCCATCTCTCCAGCCCCATGAGTGATATTTAAAACATAGATACTTATCTATCTATAAACATCCAAAATCCAAGTCTCTCTTTAACCGTCCAAAGGTCTGGATTCTCTGGTGGTCATAATCTCATTAGCTACCACTTTGGATTGTTAGGTGCTATGTCCTGTGTACATGTCGCCCATAGAAACTTCTGAGCAGAAATCTGTGTTTGTGAAGCTTGCCTTTAGTATGCAGGGGTCACTAAATAGGTCAAGTGCTGTTACTTAAGATGAGAGCAGAACGATTTCAGCAACTTTGACTCTAAGTCTGGAGTTCTCGGTAGCCACACCCAAAATTATCGCCCTCTCTGAAAATATTGAAGAAATTCTGTCAATCATTTTCTGTTGCCTGCAGACAGATGGGAGCATCAGACTGACTTCTTTAGGTCCCCAGGAGATGGTCATGTTTCAGGAAATACCATTGTCCTTATTACAGATGGAGTTCCATGCTCATGTGCATCGGTTCTCTAGCCCTGTTGAGGACATTGTCATAGAGACACTATCCTGATTTTCACACAGAAGAGCTTGCCTAATCATCCTTGGTACACACCGCAAATATTGATGAATTTGAGCAGATTCAGTTTCTGAAAGCTTAATTTTGACTTAAGTAACTTCTTTGCTACCTCTAGATTTATAGGGTGTCTTGCTGATTGACTTATGACATTGCCCTTGGCTCCATGTTTGAGGACAGCAAAGTACCCCTGACTAAATGCCTTTCTATTATTTCTGAACATTTAGTCACTAATTATTTTTTGCCTTATCTAAAATGTAAGCAAGTTCTTTTTACTCCCCTTGAGTCTTTTTCTACAATGCTCTCCTTACAAAAGAAATAAAGCCCTCAGCAGACCTCTATGTGATGTGAGTAGAGTTCTAGCTTGTGAACATAAATTACACCTCATTCTCACAAACACACAAAAGAGCCTACTTCCTGCTGATTTCAGTTCTCAGGTTAATTTATTTTCAAACTTTTGGCACCTCTCTGCTGAAGTACACAGCAAAAAGATTTACAGTGAGCCCCAAATTAAATATTAATGCAAAATCTCCCAGCCTCAAATTTCATTTGGTTCAGTCACTCTAAAACTTAACAAAATTTTGGTATATACCTCATGTTTATCTTACTTCAAGGCATAGTGTTGATTTTAGCATTGAACTCTCAGATCCAAATTATAAAAGAGGTTTTTGACAACATAAATGAAAAATGGACTGAACTTAAAATGTCTACTAAACTCACATGCACATACTTTACGCAGCAAAGAAATTGCTTGAGATCTTTTGCTTCAATATTTTATGTAGGCATTTCTAAAACTTTATATTCTTGGGTTTGCATCACTTCGTCTCAGTGTACAGTCTACTTAGTAGATGTTTTCCCTAAGTTCAGACACAGCACCTCTGAAAATTATGCATGTACACATGGATTGATGCATCGCCACTCAGGCTGGAAGTATTCTCAGTTTTACTTTTCCTATAATGCTCTTACTCCTTCTTAGACCATGAAGGGCATAAGGAGGTGAGCTTTCACTGCTGAGCTGCTTTCTTTGTTCTCTATTCAGGTGATCTCTAATTGATGTGATATTTCTTTCTGCATGCTGTGAATCTGTTTTATTACCATTGGTTAATAGAGAAGCTGCTTCTGCCAATGACAGGACAGGATAGAGCCAGGCTGGAAATCTGAACTATAGGGAGAGTAGGCAGAGTCAGGGAGCTGCCATGTAACTGCTGAAGGAGACAGATACTGGAACCCTACCAGTAAGCCACAACCTTGTGCTGATACACAGATTAATAAAAATGGGTTAATTTAAGCTGTAAAAATTAGGTAATAAGTAGCCTGAGCTAATAGGAAAAGCAATGTCGTAATAAGTATAATTTCTGTGTGACTATTCGGGTCTGGGCAGCCTGGAAATAAATGAGTAGTCTCTGCTTATATCTTAAGTTCTGAAGGAAATTAAGTGAACTATTTTAGGCACTAAACTGATAATATGGTAGTATTCTGGATTGCACATCTTCACTTAAAGTTTGAAAAATAAAAACCTCAGCTTTTGCTCAAGGTAGATAATAGGAGAGATGGAGAGGAGAGAGGGAGGGAGAGAGAGAATATTAGTGATAATACAAAGGAACAATGACAAACTTTCAGGGCTTAACTCCCAAATCCCCCAAACAATCTTCAATACTTAGAGCCCGGTGACTCACTCAGCTTAAAAGGAACAGTAGCACCTTCAAACATCTGCATTCAGTACTTTACAGACCCTCATGATGAGAAACTTTCCAATATCACAACATCTGTATGCCTCTCGTCAGGCTCCTCTTACATTCTCTTTCCTTTTTAACTTCAGCAAGAACCAAGAAAACCTAAAATGTGTCTTCTGGTAGTGCAAGCAAGTTTCCCTTGAAAATACAGAGTTGGCAGGGTTGTCTAATTAGTGTGTCGATTGCTTGTGTTGGCTCTAGGTTCCACAAAGCACATCAAGGCTGGCATGCATTAGGTAGTACATCAGGATAAATGCAGGAAGAAAGCTCATGAGCTCTGATGGATGAAGTAGCACACGAGTGCATCATCAATTCTAGAGCCAAACTTTGGTTCTAGAAGATGGCTTTCCAGTTTCTTTCAGCACCTCTCTTCTTTTCAAAAGCTTCAGATTAAAAAAAAAAAAACTCTCAGAGTGAGATGGGTACAGTGAGTAGTAATTGTGTTACAATTTCTTCCCTTTGCTAACCTAATAGAATATTCATAACCAGGAACATGACTGTCAGTTGAAATTCTTCTCAATCATGTAAAGGTTTAAGGTACAATTGAATAGGAGCTCTCTGCTAAAAACACGGAGGATTTCTTTGAGAATAAAACACAAATGAGTCTCCATGGGCCAATTTTTCCTCCTTTTGCTTTTGCAATGGTTTAAATTGTTTGAAATGGCAAAAAGTAATTACTGTGTATTTATCAATACTTAGGATGTTCTTAATGTTCCTAAATGCATAGTTTTAAATAACCCACAAAGAATGCTATGTTGGCATCTATGAGTTCCAGATACAGTATACATAGAGGGAGTAAGAGGAACATTGGTGTTGGATGTTCTGAAATACAAGTACAAAGGTATTAGTAAGAAAAAACATATTGCAGGATCAAACATAATCATTTGGTGTCATATACTGTGTTGAATTATAACATGTGTGAGCCAACGAAAGGCATTCCGAAGTGGAATGCATCCATCCCTCACCAACATAAACTAGATGTTCTGTCGTTAAGAACCTCCATCTTTACTTCTACAAGCTAAAAATGACCAGTTCATGCTTTGTCTTCCTATGTATTCCTATGAGTGAGACAGATTTTATTATTGTGGAATATCTGCTTAAAATTTGTCCTCTTACATAATCAGGCAAGGCTTCCAGTGGAGGGTCTAGGACACCAACCCAGCCACAAACCTTTTGAGATTCAATTTGTCCTGTGTGCAAGATGTGCTGGAGTAAAATTGGCACGGGGTGTGTGGGAGTAGCCAACCAATGATCAGTCCAACTTTCACCCACACCCAGAGAGGGAACCCATGCCTGTCACTGCCTGGATAGCCAGGAACCAAAGGCTGGATAGCTCAGGGGCTTATGATAGAATCAAAGAGGACTGGTAAGAAAAGAAATGTTAATGAAACGATTTCTAATTATATTCTGCTATACTCCTAGACTGGAGACTAGCGTAATCACCATCAGAGAGGCTTCATCCACCAACTGATAGGAGCAGATACAGAGAGAAAGAGAGCCAAACATCAGGCAGAGCTCAGAGAGTTCCNGGGGGGGGGAGGATTCTAGGAGCAAGAGAAGTCAAGGAGACTACAAGAACACAGCCCACAGAATCAATAATCCAGGGCTCATAGGGGCTCACAGAAACTGACTATCAGGAAGTCTGTATGGGTCTGAGCTAGGTCCCCTGCATATATCTTATGGCTGTGCAGCTTGTATTTCTTGTAGGACTGCTAACAGTGGGAGCTTGGGCTGTCTCTGATTCTTTCTCCTACTTTTGGTATCCTTTCCCTCATAAATGGGTTGCCTTGTCCAGCCTTGATGTGAGGCATATGCCTAGTCTTATTGTAACTTGCTATGCCTTCTTGGGTTGATATACTTGGGAGGCCTTTTTTTTCTGAAGGGTAATGGAGGAGAAGGGGATCAAGGGGAGGAAACTGGAGTCTGAGGTAATATATGAGAGAATTAATTAATTTTCAAATAAATAACAGATTTAAAAATGTGTTCCATCTTGTCTCATCATTACCATTTTTTTTTCAAATCCACAGCACCTTCTCCAGGACAATTTAAATGACCTTTTTAACTCTGTTGCCTTCTTTTGTTTGTGTAGCATAAGAATAATCTAACAAAGCACGTTCTACAATTTCATCTCTTAAAGAAGCTCTAATTGCTACTTATTCTAATCAGGACTAAGCCTACGTCCCTCCCCTCTATTGACAATGAGCTAATCTGATTCCCCTACTCTACTGAACAAATACAGACATGAAAATCTTTTCTCATTCTCTAAGAATGAGATAATGATCATTTCTCAAGGTCTAAATGAAAAGTTTCTCCACTTCTGAAGATGGTCCCCTTTGTCACTTGTTGTTAGAAGACATATCAACCGCCCTGAATAAATTCTATTTATAGAACCGCCAAAGCAATTCTATCAATCACTTCACACTATTTTTCTATCTTTGTAACATAATCGTTATATATTTTCTATGCTGGTTGCTCTTGGCTGTCCCTTCTTGCCTCTCATATAAATATCCATGACTGAGCTACATTGTCAAACTTGCCACCTGCTTCATTCTCAACATCTAAACAGTTTTCCCCATCAGTTTGCTCAACTTAATGGAACGAGTCTGTAAGTAAATGAAAGGTCACAAATCCGAAGGATTCTTTGGAATCTTCATGTTTTCAAAGGGGGAAAAATCAGTAAATATTATGCTATAAATTTCCTACTCTTAACAATTTACATGGTGCTGATGCTATAGTTAATAATAATATGAATTCATGTTCTCTTATACTAGATCCATTATGTTTTCTACCAATATCATTTTCTGTACCATTATGAAAGCTTCTGGCAACTGACAATTTCTCTTTTTGTATAGATAATTGGAGCAGAATTCTGTAGAACGTGGGAAATATTAATATAGGCACTCTGGTTAAAACACAAGCTAAATAAAACCCCTAGCCTTTTTGGGGGGCGGGGTGGTTGTATGGTAATGGAAGCATGAAGAGGATCTGAAAGAAAGTTAACAAAAGTCTTTGCTCTCATGATTCATTTCAAAGTATCTGACAGAAATGTTTAGCTAGTTTTAGCTAAGAAAAAATATTAAAGTTCTAAAGTACACCTGGTTTTAATTAAAGATTCAAAAAGTCACTTTCTGTCCACAAATAAATTAAGTATACCATTGAACTTTCATCCCATCAGTATTACACAGATGATCAAATAGCTGTTATAATTATGATAGAAAAATGGCTAAAAAAAACTTTCTTGATATCTGAGTCTGCAACACCATGCACAAATCTTCAGAATATGGATGACTAGTGATCACAATCCATAATGCCTTTACCTCGGAAGGGAAGAGTCTACTGAGCGCATCCAGTTACCACTGCATTTTCAGAATAATACATGAGAAAAGTGCCTTAAAATTAAGGGTTGAATAAAGCAGAATATTTTTTATTAAAGTATATTTAGTATTTTTAACATAAAAATATACCATTAAAAACTTTGGGAAATGTGCATAATGTTTCAAATATCTTGAAATCCCATACATACAATTTATTTAACTTAATATTTTATCAAAAGTTTGAGAACACTAATTGCTCAAAATATTACATCTATGTTGGAAGAATCAAAAATGTCAATGTCAAAGTTCTCTCTGAGACTCTTTGTCCTCCCTAGCTTTAATATCATAATTCTTAAGAAAAAAATTGAACATTCTAAATACAATAATGTTTTCATCATTATACCTATGTTTTTTTTTCTTTTTATAAATATCTTTAATATACCCTAGGAGCTCTCACAGCATCCACAACTAAGTTTCATTTCCTTCTTCTGGCCCCCACTCTCATCTTCAGTTTTCTTTCTCACATTAAGAAGAAAAGGATAAGATGACAAATTGTCATTAAAGAAAAACTCAGCGGTAGAAATTTCTTAAGGAATTATGCATTCATATTTCTAAAGTTAAGCTGAAGGATGGAAATGCTACATGGAAAGTTAGGACGGACTGTCCTATTGATGGTAAGAACAGGACAAGAGACCAACTGTGGAACCTTGATCTTACCTAAAGAAGAGGCACATTCTTTCCACTAAAATGAGGTCATTTTTCAACAATACCTGTCTTTGGTCTGAAGGCTAAGCCAGCCAGGACAATGAAGTGCATGCGACTCAGGAAATAGATGTCTGGCTGTTATTAAGAATACACTTTGAGATAAAATGTAGCAATGGTAGTTTAGCAAGGCAACATGTCCTATCTTCTTCCCGGAGATTTTATTTCTTTTCTTTTCTTAAAGTTAGAAAAAATTGCACTTGAAACCATCCTTTCTAAAAACGCCTACATAAGGACTCTTGTCTTCTCTAAAGAATGTCAATATAACATTATCCAGATATTAACAAAAATTTCTAAAGATGAATATATTTAACCTAATCCTAAGAACAATAAAAGTAAACAAACAAAAAGAAATGTTAGGAATGCACTAATTGAAATGACTGGTTCTATAGGAGAAATAGCCCTGAAAAGTTTTATATTTAGACCTAGTTTTGGAAAAGCTGAGAGGAAATCTCAGATGTTGACAAAGTATCGCTATTTGACAATTGGATTTTTCTATCTATCTCTACTCTTATCCAACAGATTTAATTTTAATTTAGGAACAAGTTAATTCCATGAATGGTTTGCTCAGGAAACTCAATCAAATTAATTGTGTTTCTGTGGAGACAGTCTAAACGAATAAGGCACAAAGCAAGAGAAGAACAAAGGTTTAGAAAACAGGGATAGTAGGAAAGAGGAAGAGGAGGAAGAGGCCAGATGGAGAGTTGTATTTTGTGATAATTCCAAATTCAGAGAAGGGCAATAAATAACACATATTTTCTAACTTGGCCATGCAGTTGTATCAGGAGAGATAGAGGAGACCACCAAATCATTTATTAGGGAAANTAGCTCTAAATTTGTGCAGACAGTACACAGAAGAAAAGCCTTCGATAGAAGAAAGTATATACATTTTTCAGGTCATTTCTTCTGATGTGTGATAGGATATTCTGGAGGGTTCTGTCCTCTTTCTCTGATTTGGAGGGCTCAGTTGGTAAAATCACAATGTTATTTAGATGAGAGATTATGTAAGATTGAAAATAGTGACTTGACATTATTGTAAACATAATACATCTTAAAAGTGATTTAGATAAATATAAATTGATGCACATAGGAAATATACCTAATGCTAACTTTAATAAACAAATTCTGCAGATGTTTCTGTATTTAGTATTGCTTCATATTTAACTATTAGGATATTTTCCCCAGACTGGTAGGTAGCAGTTCAGTTTCCATACCTCTGCATTAAATGTGGGTTTATGGATTAACAGGATTAAAAAGCAGAGAAAGGTATTGCTTCAAAATTTCAGTATTAGCTAGTTAAAGTAATTTTGTCTCCCTTCTATAAAGCAAAAAAAAAACCCCGAAATTTTGAATTTCCTTTCTCCATACATTGAGGTGCATATATTATATTTGTCATTATTCTCAGATTAAGTTTGGCAGAACAAATTTTCCCTATTGCAGCCATTAAAAACCATTTGAATGGCAAACTTGTTCAGGGCTGGGTGGGGCTCAGTAAGAGCACAGGCTCAATATGTGTGGGACACTGGCCTCAGTCCTTCCACTGAAATACTCAAAGGGGGCAAAAGCACTTTGACATATGCGACTTCCAGTTTCAGACTGTGTGAAAACAAAATACTAGCCATATGGAAACTCATTAGAGCACTGCTTGCTTTGGGTCAAGAAATATTTCAAGAGTTTTTCATTTCACACTTTCATTTCTGTGTCTCAGGATGCACTAATCATGAATATAATTTTATGTACAGTTATCTAAAAAAAGTAAAAACTTTGATATAGTAAACACTATCTGCAAGGTTGTCACCATCATAGTATTTTATGGTCTTTGCATCAAAGCTGTCATTTTTAAGAAAGATATGTAAATCCAAATTTTACATGTGGATAGGATCTACTTGCTCCTGCATTGGTTTGACTAATGCCATTATGTTGGTACAAGCATGTTCAACGTTTAGCATTAATTCTACTTTCTTTGAATGTATCTATTTGCAATGAAGACAAGTGTTTCCTCTGTACAAGAATTGTTTTGACAGACAGGCATAGAAGAGGGAGTAATCTATCCTGTGTCTCATTGGAGTTTTTTTCCCCACACTTCTTCCCTGTAACTAGGAAAGAGTAGACAATGGGGATGTAGTTCATGTAAGACATAAGAATTAGTTGCAGAAACAAACCCAATGATATTATTAGGATAAAGGTCATATTACAGTATGGGATAGAGAGAAAAAGTGGAGGTCCTGAACCATTGCATTTCCTTTCAAAATTAACCTGTGT
The DNA here is from genome assembly GCA_001685075.1 of Bramus lutescens. Lineage (NCBI taxonomy): Eukaryota > Metazoa > Chordata > Mammalia > Rodentia > Cricetidae > Bramus > Bramus lutescens. The sequence goes on along the minus strand of LOEQ01002904.1, from coordinate 131,957 downwards.
TCACTGCAAGTGGTTTTAAATGGATCTTATCTTTATTGTATGCATAGGGTCAGACAAGAGATCTACAAAGCAACTAAGAACTAACGAGTACTGTGGATCCAATGTAGGTGCATAGGAAATCTCGGTACACTGTTGCCTTTACTGGGCAGCAGCATTTGTAAAGGGCTACTTCATTCCTATGAATACACTAATGATATCACCCAGAAGCAACCATACAATTTCTTTCACATTTACCCAAAAACAAATCTGTATTAATAACTCCAGAATAGTTAGTACTTAGTTTTCTTAACAATCTCATGCATTCTTTATTCTTAGAGGAGTAATTGAAAACAGGGTAGGCAACATTGATGTAAGTTGCTTTAAATTGTCTCTGTACTACTATTCATTTATGAAATTAAAAGACGACGAATGCAAGACATTACTAATTTAACTAAAGATAATGGCTCCTTCAAGCAGCACATCCCCCTTTACTGTTTCTATGTAATTCTTTCTTATTGTTCTAACATATTTGCATTTTTCCCTCTTGTTTTCCTATTTAAACTTAAGTATGGAAGTTGGGAGGAAACTGAGTCACAGTTTTGAAACTTCTTCAAAAACAAAATCTGAACATTTGGTCAAAGGAGATAAGAATTGCACAGGCATGTGAATTACCCTTTTTAAGAGAAATAAAATTAAAATGGAAGCATAAATAGTTTTTACTGGTTTTAAGCAGACACAAGAAGAGGACAGAAGCAGCAAGAACACTAATTATCTGGAAATAGCTCTTCAACATCTTAACAGACTCAAGGATTTTAATTTGTTTTGGGTTTCCCACCTCCCATTCCTTTCAGAAAATTTGACAACTTAAGACATACTTCCTTTTAATTCCTAATCATTACCAGGTGATACTTTGTTATATATACTACGATGGCATCATTAAATGACAAATTAGTTGATTCTAAATGAATATGATTTATCCTCCTTTTGGCTGTTAGGTGTTATAAAGACATTTCCTTTTTCAGATACAATGAAATGTAAAAATAACTGGCTCATACATTATTTTGACAGTATAAAAATCAATGTAAACTAGGCAAACCACATGTCATTAAACAGCAGGTAGTTTAATGTATATTTTTGAAGTATATTCTTTGGTTTTGTTGTTGTTGTCACTTTGTTGTGCTTTTCAACTAGTAAAAGAGTTTAGCCTCTGCTCACAAACTTCACAGGGATGCCACAGTAGAGCAGAACACGAGCACCGCCCTCGAGAAAGAGAAGCTCCCTTTACCTTAAGTATCTGGAGGACCCAGACATGGTTTCACACTTCAAGACATAAAGCTCCCCTTACACTATTAAACTCACCAGTATTTTCACACATATATTCTCTTCTTCAAGGGTCATTGCCACTGCCACAAGCCTGAAGGCCCCTCCAACTCATTAACCTTGTTCTTGGGTTATAAGCCTTGTCTTCACTGTCAGCATCTCAGTGGGGGGCATCTGTCATAATGCAGCTACAGTCTCATTTTAAACATTTAACAAGATTCTCTCTCTCCCTCCCTTCATTTCTCTTATCTTCTCTTCTTAGAAACAATTGAAGATGACTCTTACAGTTTTGATAGACTGTTGGCACAGTTTTAACTGTTTTTTTAAGTTTTGAGAGTTTGACTAGAAACATTAGAATTCAGTAAGTGTTGATCTGCAACAATGCATGCTTGCACTCCATGACAAAGTACTTCTGACAATTTTTTCAACTGATAACTAACATTCAATTAAGTAATGAAAACTGACAATTATTTTCCATGTAACCTTAGATGTTCTTCCCTTTTCTGTAACTATATTGATACTAAATACCATTCCTGATGCTAATTTCTTATCTCTTGACAAAGCTGATTTTTATTTATTTATTGTAGACAAACTTCTCTTAAGATGTTAAATCATTCTCTTAAGAAGCAGCAGCAGTATGCTACAGAAATACACAAAGCACTGAGCTGGGGTGAGGTCAGACTCCAGGGTGTGTGGGTGTGTGTGGGGGGGGTTGTATATTCCATCACAAGAAACCCAAGACCAACAGTCTGTCTGTAGCCTGCTCTGCCAGCATCTTGAGCCAGAAGCTACACCTTCTCATGTGTTTCAGCCCAACTTCAAACGTTTTTGCTAAGGGACGTTGAGGAGCGACTGTGGCAGATCAAAGCCACCGTCATTTCAAGTGAGAGCCACATGCTTCCATTTTATCTGCACCGTTTTCAACTCTTCCACAGCAACTTCAAGGCAACTTAAACTAGTTCAGAATCTTTATGTTTCGGCAGCGGTGTTCCTGAAAGATTACCGGAGCCACTCCTAGAAATGCCATGTGTGAGCCTCCTATGGGATTAGGAGCTGGTGGCTAAGAGTAGGTTAAATAGGACCATTACAACCCATCCGGTCCTGTCCTATTATGAAACTAGTTCCTAGTCAATTCATAATTCCTTTCATCTGAACCGCCTGAATCTCACAATGCAAGACCTTGGCTTTTTGCTTTCCACTGGCCTCTGTGCATGTGAGGTTTTTAATATTTTTGTTAATTTTCTCTTCTCAAATTAAGTTAAAAAGCTGAATTATATGATCATTATGAGATCGGCTCAGGATTTATGATACTTCTAATTTTTCTTTAAGGAGTTAACCCTTCTGAGCCTGGTGGCAGTGGGCAAATGTTCCTTTGCTGCGATTTTCCCTTGTCCCTTTTTAACCCACATATCCTCATTGATGATAGTAAAAAGATAAGAGGAATTGTGAGTTTCCAGGTCAAAAGTTTCAGAACCTGGGTTTATAATCCTTCCCTTCTCTCTGGGTTCTCCATAACCTTTCCCCTCTGAACTTCTACCGTTCCCAGCTTTTTGATGAAAAGCAAGCGCAAAGTGCTAGGCTACATGGAGTCAGACTCTCCAGTCGATAAGGCTATCAAGGTACCCTGGTCCTGGGTCACAGACCTTCCCCCTTCAGAAAAGGCAAATTCAAGCAGGTGCTTGAATGGTCTCAGAAAAGCCCTCAGGAGCTTCTCTGCTAGCCACCCAAGCCAAGCCAACCCCGCAAAAGGCAACAGAGCCTCTCCAGGAGGGAGAGAGCTCTGACACCTCTCCCCAGATGCACAGCTGAGGAAGTAAACCAGGAGCTAAGTTGGGAGAGTAATTCTCTATGGCGGATAATCAGGAGGCTAAAGCTCTCAGCTGAAAGCTAGCACCAAAGGGAGTCTAAAAGAAATGCGAATTCTGATTCAACATTGGCAGCACTTGGGATGCCCGGGCAGAAGCCAGGGCCAAGTACAAATGCTCCCGGGGGGGAAGTGGGGCATACAAAATCAGGACCCGAAAATGAGAAGAGTAAAATGTGCGGGCAGCGGTACACTTTGGCACCTAGTTCAGAACCCCTCCACTTAACCCTCTCCCCCCAGGAGGTTACCGCACAGTGGCCAATGGGTCCCGGGAGCTGGGCTGCCAAGGACTTAAGTTTCACACTCAGTTGTTTGCCAGCATCACCTAGCAGGAAAGCCAAAGGAGAAAACTGGGAAAGTGGGGGTTCGTGGCCCTTACCTTGGTCAGCTCCCACAGTCAGCACCTCGGCTTTAGGCAATAATCCCGAGAGAGTGAGGACAGCGAGAAGCAATTGGGACATGATGATCTTCCCCGTGAGCCTGTGCTTCAGACTGCTCGGCGGCACCCTCGGCCCTGCCGCGTCCGCTGGCAGCCTGGAACTGAGCCGTGTCATTTACAAATGTCACTGGAAATCCCTGGGTCGGTGGGTCCAGCCAGTCCGTCTTGCTC
>LOEQ01002904.1:98662-115870 GCA_001685075.1 Bramus lutescens | reverse complement strand
TTTTGGAAAAGTTTTCTTAATAATTAAATATTTAAATGCCATATTCCCCAGATCTCTAAGTAGTTGAGGGCTGTTTACCAGGTGTATAGATGAGTTATAACTACAGGAGAGCTGAGTTCGAGCTTGACTATACTGGTTGCCAACTTAACAGGGAAAGCAGGGTTGGATTAAGAGACTTAAAAATAGATACAAATTTAAAACATTAAGCTTATTGCTTTGTAGTCTGGAATGAGATACAATGAACAGAGAATTATAATATTTAACAGTTAAACATAGGCACATTAAACTTTACATGTATGCACACACACATAGTGAACAGGAATTGGGCGAAGTGGATACTCTTGGTGGGCCCTACCAAATGCATGCCACTCCACAAAGCACATATAACTAAGTCAGCAAGAAGAATATAGACAAAAAGATAACTAAACCAGGGGACCAGATAGGGTATACCTCAGTAAAGATGGTAGGATTTGGTCACTTGACCTGGCTCTCAGTTAAGATGGTGGTAAGGTCACCTGACCTCAGTCAAAATGGCAGTGATCCCATGTTGTATGGAAAAGCCAAGTTTTTGAGCTATAGGAGTTTTAAACACAATAATAAGAGAAACTTAGAGGCATGATCCACTCTGTTGCCAAGCCACCTTTCCACAAGCTACAGCCAGGGAGCAAAGGCTAGAATTGAAAACAACTGCCTCGCAGTTCTCACTAAACTTGTCATTTTTGGGGGGACCAATGGTAATGGTGTCAGGGATAGTTTGAGGGAAAGCAGAAATAGCTGAATACTGGTAACGTGCCTGATAATTTGAGGGTTTAAACTATAATTGAAAACGTGAAAACCCACAAAAACAGCAAAGGAACAGTGCAGGTTCTTCCTATAGAAGGACATCTCCTCTCTACAGGTGGGGTGTTAAAGCCTGACTGGCTCTGGTCTGAGCAACTTGGAAGCCAGAGAGGCGAGAGGCTGCTCCCAGTGATCTCTCATAGCAAGGAGCCATGATAAGTGGTCCAAAAGAAAAGAAAAAGAAAATTCTGGGGACCCTAGGCCTTAAGACGAACATACTGCTCTGCTGTGAAGGCTATGGTTGAGGGCTGGAAGGAAAAAACTCACCACCAAAGCTGTTGGTGTGTGTAGAGGTTGGAGTTCAGGCAGATAGAACACAGAGCTGTTGTAAAGAGACCTGGTTCCCAAGCCCATTGTTCCATGTGTTCTCAGCCAGCCCATCTTTGGGCCGAAGAGACACATGGAAAGCCTGGCTGATCCATGAGTACCAAATGTTACGGTGAAAATAAAATGATCCTGTTCCCCAAGTGGCTGCAGTGGTCAGCGGGTCATAAGACCACAGCAGACTATGAAGGCAGCCAGTCCCAGACCAGGAGCTCTGCAGTGGGTGAGAGACAGAGACCTATTAGGCACACCATGCAGGGAAAGTGGGTATTTATTTAGTGGGTTACGGAGGGGAAAGGGAAAGGGGGGAAAGGGAGAAGGGAGAAGAGCAGAGAGAGGCAGAAAGAGAGAGAGAAAGAGAAAAAGAGAGATAGAGAGAGAAGAGGGGCAAGGGGAGAAGTGGGGAGAAGGGAGAGAAGCAGAAGCTGCCTCTTCGGGAGGGAGACAGAAAGGAACGAACTCAGGCTAGAAGCAGAAGGAAGATCTGCTTACCTTGGAGGATGGGGAAGGAGTGGGTGGGGCTTGTCTCTTAAAGGGACAGGACAGACCATTACAACGTCTCTTTCTTTTAGTTCATTTGGATAAGACTTTATCAATCTTCTCAAATAATCAGCTCTTTGTTTTTTTGATTCTTTCTATTGATTTTAGCTTGTTGCTTCCTGCTTTACTAATCTCATCCCTGATTTTGATTATTATTTTTTTTTTGCTTTCTACTCCTTTTGGGTGTGATTTCTTCTTTTTATTCTAGAGCTTTCACATGTGCTGTTAAGTTACTCATATGAGATCTCTCCCATTTTCTTTTTCCATATAGGCACTTACTGCTATGAAGTTTTATAACAGCCTTCATTGTATCCCATAAGTTTAAGTATGTTGCCTATTCATCATAATTAAATTTTAGAAAACCTTTTATTTCTCTCTTAATTTATGTCTTTACTTAATTTTCATTAAGTAGTGACTTGTCCAGTATCCCTGAGTTTGTAAGCTTTGTGCTGTTGTTGATATCCATCTTAAATCCATGGTGCTCAGATAGAATGTAGGGAATTATTTTGATTTTCTTTTATCTTTTGATACTTGCTTTGTATCTGAGTATATGGTCAAAATTTTGAAGAAGGTGCCATGAGGCAAAGGAATAGGTATATTCTTTTATGTTTCAGTAAAATCTACAAATATCTGTTAGGTCCACTGTTTATTACTTCACTTGGTTCTCCCTCTTCTCTGTTAAATTACCTTGATAACCTGTCTATTGGAAAGAGTATTGAAGTTTCCCACCAACAGTAAGTTGTGAGGAGGGTCAATATATGTTTTAAGCTATAGTAGCTTTTTTTTTTTTCAAACTCTGATGCCCTCATGTTTGGGGCATAGATGTTAAGGATTGAAAATATCCTTTTGATTTATTTTTTCTTTGGTGGGTACGTAATGTCCTTTCCTGTCTCTTCTCACATGTTTTGTTTTAAAGTTTGTTTTGTCAGATATTAAAATGGCTATACTAGCTTGCTTCCTAGGTCTGTTTATTGGAATATATTTTCTCCAACTCTTTACAATGAGACGTTGTATGTCTTTGGTGTTAAAGTATGTTCTTGGATAATTCAGAAGGGTGGGTTCTATTTTTGTATCCATTTGTTAGTCTGTGTCTTTTATTAGGGAATTGATAGTATTGATATTGAGAGATATCAATCCCAATGATTTTTAATTCCTGTTAAATTTTTGGTGATGGTGTTAAAAAGGAAACACCAATTTCATTGCTGAGAATCTTAAGATTTCATTTAGAGCAGAAATCAATATTGAAGTTTCTCATAAAATCTAAAAAATAGAACTACTGCAAGATTTAACTATAATATTTCTGGGCCATATAAAAGTTAGTATCAGATACATATTATCATGTCCATATTTAGAAAGCTAATGTTCGGTATAGTCAAGCCATCCATGTAATCAGCCTAATATCCATCATTGTATTAATGGATAAAAAAACATGGCTCTATCTCTTTCTCACATATGCGCACACACTCACATACTCTAACACATACTCAGAGTCATATACATACACATTTTCACATACGTGCATACACTCACATACTCTAACGCATATTCAGAGTCACATACATACACATTTTCAAGTGCGTGCACACACACACACTCACATACTCTAACACATACTCAGAGTCAAAAACACATGCACTTCACATACACACTCACACATACTATACACTCACACACTCCATGTACCATGCATGCACACAGATGCACATACAACCTCACATATTCTCACTCATACTTACAGAGTCACATATACACACCTGTACACATTTTACATGCATACTCATACTTACTACACATTTACAGACTCCCCAAACCATGCATGCACACACACATGCATGCACAGACACAAATATACACATGCAGACACATTTTTAATTAAGTACAGAAGAATGAAATCATGCCATTTGCAGGAAAATGAATGCTCTAGACATTTTTATGTTAAAGATTATCCAGAATTAGAAATAAAAATACTACATGTTTTGTCTTGCAAGAAGCCAGAATCAATAATAATAATAATAATAATAATAATAACTTTAAAACAATGCAGTGGATTTCAGGTAAAGCAAGGAGGCAAGTATGGGTCCCCCTTCACCATGATTGACTTTGAACGCCAGCGATCCCAGGATGCAGAGGAACTGGGAAGCAGGGTCCCTAGTTAGTATGGCTGGCAATAATGACCTGAGAGACTGTTTGGGAGGACAGTTCCTTTACTGAAATGGCAGGGCTAACTTATAAAGCTTAAGTCAGGGGAGAAGTAGGAAAAGAAGTCAAGGAAGGAAGCGCTGCTGCAGGGCAAGCTTCTCCTCAGTCAGAGTAGCAGACTTCAGGTCACATGACTTCTGAGAAGCTAGTTTGGGGGGTGGGGAGGAGCACAAAAGCTTGGCTGACTTTATCAGGGCTTGGCTTTTGTCTCTCTGGAGTTGAATGGTTGAAACCTGATGAGGGTGGGTAGGTGCCCTACTCTTCTCACATTCTCTGAGAGATATCTGGGGTATGGACCTGTTCTACAGCCCCTCCTTTGGCTTGGGAAGCAAGGACAAGGCTAGCTTAGGAGGAAGAAAAGAACACAAGGTCCAAGTATCAAATGCGCATGTGAGGATGTCAGAGAAATTCATTAGGATATATGATTAAAATATCTAGATAATCACAACTAAATGAAGATACACCTTTTCTGGACATTATCTGAGGCTAACATTCTCAAAATTTTCTGTACTGTAAATTTGTGTGGTGTGAATTTGTATGGTGTAAATTTATGTGATGTCAATTTGTGTGATGTGAGTTTGTGTGACGTGGCCTAACTTTTTTTTCAAATTTGAGGAAAGAAAGTCTTTCTATAGGACTAAAAATAAAAATATCATTTTTCCCTGAATTTTTTCTAAAATAATTTAGTTTTCAAGTAAATTTCAAGATAATTTCTTAACTAGGAGTCTGAAAGTATCATTTTAAACTGGAAAAATGAATACATGCGAGCTGCCAAGACAACTTTTACAAACAAAAGGAAGAAGAGAGTAATGAGTGCTTCAGAAAGTAACAAGGGACATGCAAAGCTGCACATACCAAGAACAGGTCCCATAGGATGCATGATGCAGATGGGAACAGAAAAACAAAAGTATAATTTTGGAAGCTACTTTAGTTTAAAGCACACAGCTCAGCAGAAAAAGAATTTTAATAGTGTGTAAGTTAATTGGAAAACTTGCCATGTTAATTTTTTGCATAAATATTAATATATTCCATTTATAGGTCTGTCTGTCTGTATATTCATCCATTTATTTGTTTTCAGATACCAATAAAATGTTTATTTTTTGTATAACAAAATAATGTATGACATAAAGCAAAAACCACCATATTGAAGTTGAAAAAACAAGCCTACAGAAAATTAAAAGAGTCCTAAGAAAGTACAAGAACCGAAGATCCACTCATTTACACATTCAGGACTAAAACTATAGCATATTTGCCGAGGACTCTGTGTAGATCTGTGCATGCTGCTTCAGTCTGTGAGTTCATATCAGCTTTGCTCAGTTGTTTTAGATGGTCATGCTATCCTGGTATCTCCTGCCCCCTCTGTGTTCCTACACTCCTTCTGCCTCCTCTTCCACAGAATTCATTGAGCTCCAAAGAAAGGGATTTGGTGGAGACGTATTTCTTTCATTTAGAGATGTGTATTCCAAGGCATTGATCAAGGAGTATGGCAGAATATCATTATCGGCAGGATTTTTTTTCCCTTTTTTTTCTTTTAATCAGTAGCATTTGGTTTTACCCTAGATTTCTGTGCTATCTGGTCCCTGGTTCTTGGTAATCCAAAAAATATTGCATCAAGTATCGGTTTCCTCTTAAATGGCACAGCTTAATTTTTTTTTTTACAAAAAAATTATTTTTAAAAATGCCTTTGTCCAAAAGTATTAGCAAAGTCCACACAATCAGGCAGAAAAACCAACCACAAAGGCCTGTTGAGCGCCTTGCCAAGAAATTTCAAAGCCAAGTTTGGGAGTTTTTAAACATATTAAAGTAGAAAGCAAATTGGATAATCATTAGGACTATATATGGCCATTCTCCAAAAGTTGCATTAAGTGGTAGAAAGTAGTTGGTAGCAAAACTGAATTAATGTTTTTTTCTAAGTCACTATTAGGAAAGTGTTAAGAATATGCCAATGGCTGACTAAACATGAAACCAGCGCTTTCATCTAGTTACAGTGTTCAAAGACAGACAAGTCTCAGGCACTTCATCAACTTTATTCTAGAAATTTACAGAGTATATAGTTGAAAACTTTGATATGTATATAATTTACAGAATAGAATCAAAAGATAACTATACACAAAGCATATAACTTTTGCATGAAAATAACTACCCTTTGCTTGCTTTGAGTAGTTGGAAAACTAAAGATACATGAAATACAAATAGATAGAAAATTTCCCATCCGCTTCTTCCTTCAAAGGCCTTTAATATGTTTTGATGCAAAGATACCATAACTGTCCTGGCACTAGCATAATAGCTAGCTCTCTAGAAAGAAACATCAATGCTAAAAATACACATTTGATTACAATGTTATATGATGAATCAATACTCCCAAAATCAACTGTTTGAATACTAAGAGTATCCAGAGAGTGCCTGTGTACTGACTAGACTAACTAGATGAAGCATCCTTAAAAGTACCCAAGGAAACAACAAAGTTTAGCAGCTATTTCATTATGGAAAATGGAAAGTGGTTTAATGAAAAAAACAAAACAACAATTTCCTAATAATACCCTAATCGTATGCTAAAAATTACGTAATAATGAACCAACAGTGACCCAATAGTGGTCTAATAGTGACATAATAATGATTTCTAGTCTTCAGTCTTGAACCTGAAATTTATCAGCAAAACACAGGTGATGGAAAAAAAAATGAACCCAAGAAATTTTTCTATTGCAAACTCATTAGTTGGTTTTAGACAAACAGACTTTTAAAAATTGATCTATGCTTTATCTAGAAACTAAAGATAATGCCAATTTGATTGAATGATTGTGAGCAGGTCTATGAGAGATGAAGATGGGTTAAGATAGTAGAACATCAGTTAAATTCTGCTTCAGAAATATTGATTGGATCTAGAATTTCAAGGTCTAAAATCACTGTACTATATTAGTTTAAAATGCTAAAAATTAAAGGAAAGCCCTCTGAATTCCACTTACAAATACAAGGACTGTATAAGTCTAATAAAACCAGTAAACGACTCTATTTTTTAAGGAGCAATGCTAAAAGTAACCAACAACTGCCAAGTAAGTTGGAGTTTCAAACATAAATGTGTATTATTATCATGAGCTTCTGAAATCTTGGTTCCAAAGTAAGGTGGCAATATCTGGCAGCACAGGAGAGAGGCACCTTTGCTGTTGATGTGCATCTTGTTTACAATAGTGAGTAAGATAATAAGATGCTAAGTGTATTGCAATACAAAAAGCAAGGGTGGCAAGATATTCAGCTGGGCAATGTAGGATGGTGCCAGAACATGATAAAGTCTGGAAAAATAGATATTCGAATGTAAGCATGGCTCTGAATACAAATTATTTAAGCAAATGGACAAAGAGATAGGGGCTAAGACTATGATTGACAGCAAGTATCATTTTATAAAATGCAGCCTTAGGAAAGTCTTTACTGGTGGGGGAGTTCTTCTGTATATGTGTTGCTTTTATTGGATAATGAATAAAACTGTTTTTGGCCAGTGGCTTAGTAGAATAAAGCTAAACAGGAAAACTGAACTGAAGGCTGGGAGAAAGAAGGCAGAGTTAGAGAGAAGCCATGTAGCTGCCCACCAGAGACAGATTCACTGGAACCTTGCCAGTAAGCCACAGCCACGTGGAGATACACAGGTTAATGGAGATGGATTAGTTTAGGATATAAAAGCTAGCTAAAAATATGCTAAAGCTATTGGCCAAACAGTATTGCAGATAATATAGCTTCTATGTTATTATTTTGAGTCAGGGCAGTTAGGAAATGAACTAGCAGCCTTTGCTACATTATACCTCACATAATGCTACAAAAACTGATCTGCAAAAATGCCTTTGTGAGGTGTAAATCACACCTACAAATGTTTTCCCAAGTTGAGGTAAATGAAAAAGAATCTAGCTGGTGTATCCTGGAATGAAGCCTTCTAGAACTAAAATGGCCTTCTCTTTATAACGTTCCAGGGTTTAAAGAGGATGCTCTGAATTTCTATGGAAGAGACACCACTTAGCTGATGATGCTTTGTTTAAAGCAGGTTTTTTTTTGTTTTTGAGGAAAATTTCCATAGTTTGGGGGATACTCCTGCCGTTTGCAAAACCTTAAGTGAGGTGCTTCTGCCTTTAGGAATCCCAGTAAGCTACAACTTTTGAAAAGCAGCTTTTTTTCCCCCACAATGTTTCAAGTCAGAATATCTGCAGGTGCATTTGCCAGCTTGCTGACAGATGTGCCACCTTATTTGAAGTTATACTCAAGTGTTCCCTTGACACATTCTGTTTGGTAAATTTTGCTAACAGTTTCATGGATAAAAGCTGTTAGAGAAATTGCTCAATTATCATTTATCTTTAAACATATCCAGTCCAAGGGATGCCTTAAATGCGAGTATTAGGTCAATTTTTACAGATCAGAGAGGACAAAGAACTTGACTGGGGTTGAGAGTCCCAGTGTAGTTAATGTCTCAGTTTTTGAAGTATTAAAAAGGGAAAGCACTGAGAGATGTCAACCCACACAAGACCAGGAGAGTCTCTCAGGGTCTTGGAGCTAATCATTCCAACATGAGAAATATAAATATACAGAGTTTACAGGAACTATCTGGCTTTGTAAAGTTAGTCAGTAATAAAGACTCCCTATACTAGATCCCCTGCTAATATACAAATCCAGCAATTACTTTTATGCCATCTTAATTCCTTGCTGATAATGGACAAGAGAAAAAGAAAGAGTTATTAAGCAAAATGTCTTTTCCTGTTAAGCATTAAGCTTTCTAGTAAGCATGGTGTCCGAACACTTGTATTCAATAATTGCTTAACATTTTCAAGAGAACATCCCACGTGTAAGAAATTGTGGCAGGTTGACTGACAGGGTTATTACATCACTGAGATATCCTTAACTAGAACTAGATTTAAATAGAGTATATGGCAATTATGATGTGTCAGTGGCTAATGAGGCATTCCATTCTACAGAAGAATCAATTCCAAAAGTCTTCAGTAGCATCAATGAGCTGAAGGATCAACCCAAACTTGTTCTGCAGTGTGAAATGTTACTCTGGTATACTAGTTCACTGGAGCTACAGATCTTCCACTGACATTCTCAATTGGTCAGGACACATAGGCCAGCATTTGGACCAATTGCTAAATCAGTCTTTTCTTATCTGTAAGCCACAATATTGAATTTATGGTTAATAAAATGATTCACAAGTATTGACTGTAGTCAATATAGCTTGAAGAAAACTCATATCAGAGACAGCATTATGATGGTGATTGGTATATCAACTCTAATGTCGGTGGAAGGTCATTGTCCTAGGACTGCAATGCTCATGGATTTATTAGACATTACAACTGTCCATGTCTCTGTGTCTGCCATCCACTTTTCCAATTTTTGTTTTGACTTATATGGCTGAAATCGCAAAATTTCTTCTCATTGAAGACACCAGTGTTCTAGTTTTCAGATCCAAACAGAATACTTCATTCAGTTTCTTTGTAACATTCTTTGTCCTTGAAATTCCGTTCCTCCCTGGCTTTTATTGAACTGGTTTTCTTTTTTATTTTCTTTCTTTGTTAACAGCCATTCCCTTAAAGAGTATTTTTTCTTCTTCCACTATTTCTTCACCGGTGTTCACTGACTGTCAGCCACAGTTATGTTCTTTGGCTCCCTGTGCCTTTGACGTTATGAACCGGAATATTTCTGTGGATTTTTCATGTAGACTGAAATTTCTTCCCCTCACCTCTTCTCTCTTTCTCTCCTTTTACATTTTTTGGGACTGTTATTCTGAAACTAATTATGTTTAGCCATGATCGTCTATCTGCTAGACAGATAATTGATCTCCAAGATTGCCACTGATGTAGTGTCCACCACAGGGCTAGTAACAGCTTCTATTTCTCCTAATTCTTTATTTGATGTTCAGTGAATCAAATGGATATGCAGTTTTCTCACTGAGACAGTAATTTTGTATGTGTCTTTTGCCCTCCATTACACCATTACAACCTATTTTAATTTACACATTACACATCTATTTTTAATCCTTTTCTTTATAAATTGGTATTAAAAATAAATGTGGGAATAATGATTCATTCTCTTAGGCAAATTTAGTGCAAAAGTCAAATTCAAATTCCATTGCGGTAATTCTCTGTTACCTGAAATGGTCACATGTTATTGACTCACCACCCTCCTCTACGAGTAAAAAATTAGTATCTACAAATTCAAACTAGTGTCTATCAGAATTATTGATAAATAATACTATTTAATACTATTGATAAATAATACTATTGATAATAATGCTATTAATAATACTATTGATAATAATACTATTGATAAATAATACTATTTAATACTATTGATAAATAGTACTATTTAACTTCTAAAAGCAGATACAGGATAATGGCATTTCATCAATAAGTAATGAAAAGTTGAATGTGATGGCTTTCATCAGCAATCCCATGATCAGAAATCCCATGATCCTGGAGTCTGAGCCAAGATGATGGAGGATCACAATATGATCAAGATCAGCCTGGGCTGCAATGAGAACTTATCCCAAAACTAAAAAAATGAACAAGCAGAATAATAAAGACAGAATAAACTATCCTTTCCAAAGGCTACAGAATGATTTAATGTGGAGATAGAAATAATCGGAAACCCTCCTGACTCTTAGTCCAGAATTGCTTCAACAAACCTCCAAGATGCGTAAGTGATAATTGTGTGTATTGTATCACATGGTTAACACTATTTTGAAAATATTCTCAACCTCCCACAATAAAACAGCAAAGATTCATTATAGGATAATATCCATATAATAAACTTATTGTAATTAATCACATTAAGCTGTCAACTTTCTTTTAGACCATTAACTGTGTTTTTGTTATGTGTAGTGGTTACTTATGCTTTGCAGAAGGTTAACTGTAGCTTTTGCCCAGAAGTATTGGTAGAAGCAGATACTAGATAAGTATTTCAGAGTAATGAGTGGAAAATGCCTGAGGCTTTCAGGGAGAAGATGTAGGGACACATGACTCAGTCATTGGCTGTTCTGGATTAAGGGGCACCAAGTCATCTGACAACAGAAAGCATTCAGTATTTATGTGTTTTATCTATTGTGGATAATCTACATGTAGAAATAAATCTTTGCATTTACAAATAGGAAAGAAGAACACACTGCAGAGAAACACGGGTGTAGAATTCTGCTTGGGCTTTTGCTGAATGTGCTTCATTAAGTGCCTATGCTTCTTGGTATTGAAATGGCCTTCCTCCCAACACTCATGAATTTTATATTATACAATTTCTAGTTAAAATTACCAGAAGACTTTGGTTATTACATTGGACTAGAGGTAGTAAATACAGCTTTAGGCTTGACTTCACCAATCTAAAAGTGAAATGCTTGGTAACATGCCAAATTTCACCTTCCTTTTCACCATTGTCCCAGAACCATCACTCTCATCATCACAGTTACAGTTTCTAACATCATAACTGCTGGTCATACTCGATATGAAGCTCATGGACAGTGAGAAATAATGTAGATAAATGGCAGTTCTTCTTTCCGTTTCTTTCCCCTGTGTTTCTGGGGTGTTGGAAATAAATTCCAGGGCCTTGAATACCAGGCAAGTCCTCTAACATTGACCTTCAACTCAAAATCTTCCTGTCTCTGACTTCTGATGGCCAAGATTATAAATGCCATTACCTCTGGCTTAGAAATGGAAACTTTTAATACAGTCAGTATGTATATCTTCATTTTATAAAGTTAGGAAAAATTCTAAATCATGTCAACCATCTTTCCTTTGGCTCATAGTAAATGAGGAAACAGAATTTCAAAACACTTCATTTTCTTAACTATATTAACTTCTTGAATGTTTCTGATTATTTTTATTGGAATTAAGGATAACTTTTAAAAGTAATTTATGTAAATGATTTACTTATGCATGCGTAAAATGTGTAGTAGTGTAAAACTGAAAACTTGGAATATTAAAAAATTAAAACAGAAAAATTATGAATAAATAAAATATGTCCCATTAATTTAATTAAAACTTAACATTTTTGAACATTGTGATAATATCTTAGCAACATAAATACATACTTACTTTAAATAATAAATGAAAAGTACTGAATACTAAAGTTTATGCACATATTCATTTAGATGGTAATATATATTTAAATGGCAATCAGATAGGATTATGGATTATGACCTAGGAAACATAATGTGAATAAGCTTCTCATTCATACTTTGGTATATTTGAAAAATAGTCCTTATGTTATTATAGGTTATAAACATATTCAACAAGCTTTGCAAAGGAAAGTTATATTGACAGAGATGTCTTTTCCTCAGTAGCATCAATTGTTTCATGTTCTTCAAGAGGTAAAAAATTGGTCTTAGTCTTGTTTACTCTAAGCTTATCTTTCTTATTAGAGATTTTCTTTGATTTGAAATGTTCTTACTTAAGATACTTAAAGTCTTCACTGTTTCTGGAAAGTGTTGGCATCAAGATAACATCAAAGACATCCTAGCTTCTCTATGATGTCCAGGTCTACAATGCCAGTGGCACTTATTTCTGAGAATGTTGTTTTTCATTATTCTATAACAGGGTGACTACTTTTAGGTTGACCATATTCCAGTGGATGGTCCGTGTCCAGGACCCTATGAGCAACACAAATTAAGGCCAAAGAATTATTTTTTAAAAAGAAGTTAGTGAAATAGAAAGGTGAGGGTGGATCAGGAAGGTTACAGAAAAAAAAGAGTCGGGAGGGAATATGGTCAAAATATATTGTATGAAATTAATTATCAAAATGTTAATAAAATATTAAAAAATTAAAAAACAGCTAGTTACTTTTGTTGAAGGTATTCTATATATAATGAAAAAAAACTTTTGGCTGATTTTAAGATGCATTTTACTTTGCAGTTTATTAAATTGCAAGGATATATTTTATTTTTGAGCTCTCTCAGTTCAATACTGTACAAATTTTTGATTGTAAAGGCCATTTACATTTCAATCAAAGTTGAGTAATTTCATATTTCTTTTTTTCTTCTATGGAAAATAGGTATTTTTCATATAATTTATTACGATTACAGTTTCTTCTTCCCCCAGATACTTCCAGTTCCTCCCTACCTCCCCTTCCATCTGGATCCATATACCCTTTCTGTCTCTTCTTTGTACTCAAACAAGCATCTAAATAATAATAATAAAATAAAGTAACATAAAACAAAGCAAATAAATCATAATAGGACAGAACAAACAGACAGAAGGAAAAATAGGTCAAAGCAGGAGCATAAAAATCACAAATAGATGTAGAAACACAAGTTCAGAACACACAGAAACCCCATAAAAACTCAAAACTGGAAGTAAAATATATTCATAAAGGAATTATAAGGTTAAAATGCTCTTACACAACATTATGAGACTAAGAACCTCTAAATACGGTACTGAATTTATTTTGTGTTGGCCATCTACTGCTATCCATGGGACTGCCCTTGTTTCTTCATTGGAATTTTTTGAGGAAAATTTATTTTTTCATTTTTAAGTGATTTTCAATTGGCGATAACTTTTGGGTTAAGGATGAGGACATGTGCCCACTTCTCTCATTCTTAGGATCCTAACTTGTGCAGACCTGTATAGTGTGTTTGCTGCCACAGTCTCTCTGTGTTCACATGAGTCTCAGCAATTCTGTATTTAGAAGGCATTTTCCTTACTGTTCTCCATCTCCTCTGGCTCTTACAACCTTTCCAACTCCTCTTCGGTAGAGTGCCCTAAGCCCTAAGGAAAGGATATGCCATTTAGAGCTGACTGTTCCATGGTCTCTCACTCTCTGTACAATGTCTCTCTGTGGGTCTCTGTATTTGTATTTGTTCCCAATTCCTAAAGGAAGAAGTTTCTCTAACGTGGCTGAACAAAGCACTGATTTAATCTAATAAGCATATCAGAATGTCATTGGGAGTCATTTTGTTGTTATGTTCCTTTAGCAGAGAAGTAGTATTTGGTTTATCCCTAGGTTTGGTTTGTCTTATTTGAGGATCTTGGCCAACCAGGAAGGGTCAAGTACAGGTTGCATATCACAGAGTGGGCCTTAAATAAAATCAGATAGTGGTTAGTGACTCCTACAAACTTTGTAGCACTATTCTGACATTATATATTGCAGGCAAGTCATTATTGTTGATCCAAGGTTTGAAGATGGGTTGATATTTACCTTTCCCCTTTAATAGCAGAGAGGGAATCTTTCAGTACTTTTAAACTAGTCAATAGATATGAAGGCCCTAAGCTAGTTCATCAGTTCAACCCTCTGAGGTTGAGCCTTTCTCAGGAGTCACCAAAGACCATCAGAAAACACAGATGTTTATATTGCCATTCACAGAAATAGAAAATTGCAGTTAAGACATAACTGTGAAAATAATTTTATGATTGGAGATCACTACAGTATTAAAGGAACTCAGATTGAGAACCACTACTCCATATAGACACCAGCTCAACTTCTCCATGTCCACCACATTGTTTAAGTTTTGTTTTCAGCAATGGGGCCTTACCTTCAGTTTGTAGAGACCAAGCAATAGCCTATGAAATGGTCGCATTTGTTTGATAACCCCCTGGGGTCTCTGTCACCAAAAACTTGATTATATGAAACCCATTCCAGTCTTGGAAGATTCATTTGGTGAAAAGAGATGCACAGTTGGAACTTCATCTTCCCCATTATTTGGCAGTTGCATTTAGATTATCTTCATATATGTACTTATTGAAGGAAGTTTCTGCTCTATTGGGTTTCCATATGACACCCTCAAATTGTCCTTAGTTTTATCTGTCCATCCCCAAATTCCCCCTTGTCTCTTTCTTTATCCCCCCTCTATTTTTGATTCTTCTGTTCCATCCTCCTACCCCTCAAGCATTCATAACTTTCTATTCTATTTCTCCTTCCTAGGATATTGCATACCTTAATCCAAGTCTCTTAATGCCTACTTAACATCTGTAGTAGCTAACTTATCAATTACAGCTATCTTACTAATTATTTAATAGGTAACATCCATATGTAAGTGGATACATATCATATTTGTCTTTTGGGATCTGGGTTACGTAAGTCAAAATTATTATTCTAGCTCTACTTACTACAAATTTTTTAAATGATGAGTAATTTTTCATTGCAGATATGTACCACATTTTCTTTATTCATTTGTCTATTGATGGACATCTAAGTCGTTCCAATATGGCTATTATGAAGACAGCAGCAATGAATAAGTTTGCACAAATGTCTCTGTAGTAGGATGAAGTAACCTTTGGGTATATGTCCAAGAATGGTGTAGCTGAACCTTGAGGATCTATTTCCAGCTTTCTGAGGATCCACCATACCGATTTTAATAGTGGCTATACAATTTTGCTTTCCCACTAGCTGTGGATGAGTGTCCTCTTTAATCCATTGTCATAAGCCACGATTTTGGGGTTACTTCTGTCCCCCTAAATATATGGGTTCATATATTCCAGGGTAGGGACATTAAGCCATTATTTCCTGAGTAAAGCATTTGATGCTGTGGACAGGGATACATATGCAGGGAATACACCCTAGACCAAGTATCCTGCAGGCAGTCACTCTCTATGTCAAATATCCTATTTTCATTTAAAGAGCAAAAAAAGGCTTAAATTCTCTGACTTTGATCAGGGTGGAGTGGATTTACCTCTATAGGCCATTTTAATGCCCAAAACACCAAGTAACCACATCCTAGGTCAGGATTTGTAGCCACACCTGTTGTCAACAACATCAAAAGAGCAAAAAATAAGCTCAAACTCTCTGACCTCCAGTCAAGGTGGCACAGACTCACATCTGTGGGTCGGTCCCCGAAATCCACATCCTCTCCGTTGTAAGCCATCATTTGTTTTATTGATTTGGATTATTCTTACTAATGTAAGATGAAATCTCAAAGTAGTTTTCGTTTGCATTCCCTTGGTAGATAATAATGTAGACTATTAAAAAAATCCATCCATTTATGTTTTCTCTTTTGAGAGTTTTCTGGATAGATCTCTACTCCATTTTAAATTTTGATTATTTATTTTCTTGATGTCAAGTGCTTTGGTTCTTTATATATTTAGTATATACCTTTCTATCAGATATATAGCAGATAAAAATCTCTTTCCATCCTGTAGCCTGTTGCTCTGTCTGAGTTATGGTGACTTTTGACTGCATTGGTTGGTTTTGTGGGTCAACTTGGCACATACTAGAGTTGTCAGAGACCAAAGAGCCTTATTTGAAGAAATGCCTCCATGAGATCCAGCTGTAAGGCATTTTCTCAATGAGCGGTTGACACGGGAGGACCCAGCCCATGGTGGGTGGTGCTATCCCTGGCTGGTAGTTCTGGATTTCATAAGAAAGCTGGTGGAGCAAGCCCTGTGAAGCAAGCCAGAAACCAGCACTCCTCTGTAGCCTTTGCATAAGTTCCTTCTTCCAGGTTCGTACCCTGCTGGAGTTCCTGTATTAATTTCCTTTGAAGAACAGCAATCAGAAGTGCAAGCTGAATAAACCTTTTCCTCTCCAACTTGCTATTTCATCATTGTTATCATTTATAAAGATATGTGAGTAAACCAAGGCCCGTGGTGAGTCACCAGAAGCCTTGGCGCGTCACCTAGCTGGTGGCCTGAGGCCTTGATGGGAGACAGACAGATACGTCATGCAGAGAGAGTTTGGCTATAGAGTTTATTTAATGGGTTATGGGGAGGAGAGGGAAGGGAGAAAGGGGGGAAGGGAGAAGGGGAAGAAGAGAGAAAGGCAGTAGTTACCTCTTCAGAAGACGTATAGAAAAAGAGAGAGCAGGCTGGAGAGGAAGTGGGAGATTCAAGGGGGAGGTTGGGAGTGGTCGGGGCTTGTCTCATAAGGGACAGGGTACACAGGTGACAGACCAGTTCAGCAGATTGTAATAGTCCTATCTTTTTCTTTTAATAAAAAGACAGGGAGTTGAGCACAGCAGGTTAAAGGAATTATGATGGTAGATTCTCAAGATTGCTTTCTGCCTGTTTGTGGGTGTCAAAGTCTTTATTGGGGGGAGACTTCGAAAGTTGAGTGCTGATCACATTCTGGGGTAGCTGGTTGCTTTACTCCTATCCAGAGTTTGTGGTATGGAGCTAGCCAGTGTCTCTTGGACCTGGCAAGGTGTTGGTAGAGCAGAGGACAAAGTTAAGTTTAGGAACAAAACAAAAATTCAGGACCAGGGAATTGAGAAGGGTGTATCTGACCTGTTTAAGGTTGATCCTTCAATTTGGCTCCCTGGATCTCACAAGACTCTTTTGAGTTTGTGAAAACATAAGTTTTAGACATATGATGTAGGAGGGTCTATGTGTTACTTTCATTGGTTAATAAAGAAACTGCCTT
>LOEQ01002904.1:65479-77004 GCA_001685075.1 Bramus lutescens | reverse complement strand
TGTACAATGCAAGGACATTCAAACCTTAAAGTAGAAAAAGAGGTTGCCTTGTGGCACAAACTTAAGCCTTAAAGGAGCTATGTTAAATTTCAAAAAAAAAGCACATATAAAAATAAAAACACCTCACACAAAGAATGTATGGTAAATTGAAAATAAATGAAAAACAATGAACTGATTTAAATACACATGTGGAATGTAAGAAGCAGAGAGCAGATGGTTACAAGGAATGGAGTGAGGTGCTTGAGAAAGCAGGAAAATGAAGATGAAGAGCGGAAAGGGGCAGTTTCCTAGTAAGAGTAAATAGAGATGTGGTTGCTATAACAAGAAATCAAACATATATTCAGCATTTTGCTAATTAAATGCGTTTGAGAAGGTTTTCCCACACTGACAGAAAAGTCACTATGTGAGAAAAGTCACTACTTTGCTGGTGTGTAGCAATGCCTTTACAATGACTACAGATGTTATACTTGAATCTTCATTGCCCCACAAATGTTCTTGCTTAACTTTTGGTGCTCATTTGCTATGGGGAGTTTACACAACCTTTAAAAACTGTGACCTAATGGGAGGTTTTGCACATTGTGGGTCCTCCCTTAAAGGGTTTGTTAAGATCCTGACTCCTCAGCCACACAGCTTTCCTTCCTGAACTCAAGAAGATAAGTAGCTTGCTTTCTTACCTCTCAGTCACATTGTCATAGCTTCCTCACCACAGGCTCTTTACCAGTGGAAGCAAGGAACCATATATTGATGTGCAAAGTTGTGAACCAAAGTACAAGTTTCTGCTTTAGAAGTTGTTTATTTCTGTCACCTTGCCACAATGACAAAAAGATGATGAGCATAATGAGTATCGATGCATCATGTTCGCTATCAACAGGTCCACAAACTAGTGCTCGTGGTGCTGCCGGGTATTCTGCACACATCCTACACGGTGCTTTTCCTGTTACCAAAGAAGAAAAGTAAACATCAACCCACTATAAGCCCTTTGTTCTAAATGATGACCAGCCTGCAAGATGCAGTATTGCAATGGTAGTGCAAAGTTTGCGGGAGTAACCAACCACTATCATATTGGATTTAAGGCTCATCTCATGAGAGGTAGCCCATCCTTGATCTCACTCAGCTAGTCAATAAGCAGAGACTGGATAGGCCAGGGGCTTAGGGGAAAACAAATACTTCTGTTCTGCGAAAGGAATATAGCATTAAAATAATTCCCAATGGCATTCTGCGATATTCATAGATCAATACCAGTTTCAGCCGTATTCAGAGAGGTTTTCCTCTGCAGCAGATGGACCAAATCCAGAGACCCATAGCTAGACAATGAGCAGGGAATGAGAAACCTTGGAGCAATCAGTCTTAAATGGGATGTCTTCATCAAATCCCTTCCTTTAGGGATTCCATACAGAAGAATAGGCAGGAAGATTCTAAGAGATAGAGGAAATGGAGGACAACAAAGAAATAGCCCTTCTAAACACAGGAGGGCTGAGACATGTAAGAATGAATACACAGAGATTGTGGCAGCAGGCACAATGTCTGCACAGGTCTGTACTGGATGGCATCCCAGCTCTGAGAGAAGTGCAGACAAGCACCCATTGCTAACCAAGAAGCTATCCCCAATTAATAACCACTCACATGTGAAAATCAGTTTTCTCCAATACAGTCTCAATACAAACAACTCTTACAGCAGCCCCTATGACCATCAGTATATGGACAATGCCAAAATAACTCAATGGCATCTTTGGTGGTTCTATGTCTTACACTATTTTGTCAGGGCTTCTCATTTTTTCCCACTGTTTACTTACTTTGAGTAAGCAAATACTATGGTTTCATCTCTATGCTTTTCTGAGATTCCTCTGTGTGTGAAATTGTATGTCTCAGTGTGTATGTGTATTTCTTGTGCTTTTTCTTTGGATAATTTCCTTTTGCTTGTGTTTTTTTTGTCCTATTCCAGTTTGATTGTTTTATTTTATTATTATTTATAGATGCCTGTTTTCTGAAGAGAGACAGAAATAATGTATATGGGCATGGGAGGGGAAGAGGGTTGGCTCTCAGAGGAGTTGGGGAGGAGGAAACCAGAATCAGAAAATATGTGAAAAATATCTGTTTTCAATAAAAGAAAAAATAGAGGATAAAAAACAGGTTCTTATAAAAAATCACAGTGAAAATGGCAAAATTTAGTAAACACTTAAAGCCAGATATTCTTCCAGCTCTTTTATATAAATTATCTAACTTTTTCTTTGAGCCATTAGAAGTAACTACTACTTTTATCTTTGTTTTCCAGATGGTGATACTGAGGCATGAAGAAGTGAAATTACCATGCCAACATTACACATATGGCAAGTGCTAGCCTAGGTTTTGAATTTAAACAATCTGGAAACAGTGTGTTAGAAGACCTAATTTGCTCTATGAATAAAATATAATTATTTAGTATAGCACTTCCAAAACTTTAGTTATTAAATGTTATATAATATCATGAATATATATATATTGAAAATCGTATACTACTATAGTTTTATTTAGAAAATAATTAGCTTTAGTGTAAATATTCAAAGATTATCAATATATAAATCTCTACAAAGAGAAGTCAATAAACTATACCACCGCAGACCCCTAGCTCACTTGGATGCAGTCATGTCTTACTCCCTGATTTGGTATTGCATTGCCAAGTTACTTACATTTCTGTCTCACACACGTTTTTATTGCAAGGCTACCATGCCCTCTCCCTAGTGTGCAAGACCACAGGTCTGACTGTTAAAAGAGGTTCCCCACTAGTAGCCATGTCTTGATTGCTCTGTAATCATATTCTAAACTCAATGCTTTGGTTTTGTGTTTGTTTTTTTCTTATTAGATGAAGACTTGTTGGCCATGTTAATGTCACATGATGCTGACATCACCTGGATACTTCATGCAACTAGAGCAATATGGATTTTTAAAATCCATTTTTGACCCCAAAGAAACATTTCTTTCTATACTAAATGATATACTGCGCATCTCCACTAATGGAATGAGTGAGTTCTTGAAAATTATGGAGCTCGGTGTAAGATGCTGAGCATATAACTCATTCTTGTAGTGCGCTTGCTTGCCTATCATTTATGAGATCTTAGGTTTAACCCCACCCCAGTCCTAAGCATGCACTAATTACCTTCAGATATGGTGTAAATAGTGGGCTTGGAAAAGTTAAGGTTATTACAAATTTTAGGTCTCTTGGCATACTAAAGATTCAATTACAAAATACAAACACTTGAAAATAATTAATTTCCTTGAGAGTGAGATACACAATATAAACTTAATTGTGCTTATCTAAACTACACAATTATTTGTATTCTAACTATCTAAAAAGATTTTTTAAAAAATATATAGTGTGTAGAAACACAAAAGAACAATTTAATGTCTCCTATTCTATTCTGTTCTATTCAGTGGAAAGTGTTAACAGAAAGCAGACTTAAATAATTAGCTTGGACAATTCACATACAGTCTTTTATTCTACAGAAAGACTGCAGCCTTAGTCTCTCCACATTTCTAAGAAATGTGGACTTGGAAAACTATCTCAAAATTTAAGTGCATACATTTTCAGAACTTAAAAATATTTGTTTTAAAAGAGTCAATGAGTCTTACAAGTTACACAAAACAGTTGGGAGAAATTCTTTTTTTAATTTTATTACTTTAAAAAAATACCAAGCCAAATTCCCTCCCCTCCTCCCAGTCCCTCCACACACCCTGCCACCCCTGTTGCAAGTCCAAGGCCCTCCCTATTACATCTAGGATGAGCAAGGTATACCCCCAGAGAGAATAGAATCTCAAAAAGCCAGTACATGCAGTAGAAACAAATCCCAGTGCCACTATCAGTGGCCCCTCAGTCTGCCCCAACTGGCACTCACATTCAGAGGGACTAGTTTGATCCCATGCTCATTCACTCCCAGTCCATTTGGGGTTGGTGAGCTCCCATTAGCTCAGAAAAAACTGTTTCAGTGGGTGAACCCCTCATGGTCTTGACCTCCTTGCTCATATTCTCTATCCTTCCATTCTTCAACTGGACTTTGGGAGCTCAGTCCAGTGCTCCAGTGTGGGTCTCTGCTTCTGTTTCCCTCTGTTGTTAGACAAAGGTTCTATGGTAATATTTAAGATAATCATCAGTCTGACTATAGGCTAGGCCAGTTCAGACACCCTCTCCTCTATTACTTAGGATCTTAGCTGGGGTCATCCTTGTGGATGCCTGGGAATTTTTCTAGTGCTAGGTTTCTTACTAACCCATAATAATCCCATAAGATATCCCTCAATCAAGATATCTCTTTCCTTGCTCTCATATCTGTCCTTCCTCCATCTCAACTATCCCATTCCCTCAAGTTCTCCTCAACCCTCCCCTTCTCTCCTTCACCCCCCCTCCCCTGCTGCCACCTCCATGTTCCCAATTTTGTCAGGCGATCTTGTCTGTTTCTGATTCCCAGATGAGTCCATAGGTTTTTCTTTGGGTTCACCATATTACTTATCTTAAAAGATTGAAAGCCCATGGAAATGTGTAAGCTACTGCTGTCACTTTATTTTAAAAAGAAAAGGTCTTTAAAAGGCTTTATTTGGTTCATCAGCAATAGCCACATCCACAAAAGAGCCATAGTGAAAATGCCTAAACACAAAGCAACTGCAGTTACAACCGCAATAATCTGTGATTCACCATGTTTTTGAAGAAAGAAATACAATTATGAGCACTTACTGGTTCAGATTCAGGCCCAATATTATAAGAGTCTCAAATGCAATAAGGTGGGTGATGGTTACCTTGGTATCACTCACCTGTTGAGGGGAGGAAGCATTGCAAATAAGAAGCTTATTTTTAACCCAGATACAGAAACTCAATTAACACAATGTGGGTTTCATGACACTCAGTAGTATCTTGTGAAGGCCACATATGTCACATACTGGATAGTTGTATATCAGAACACCAGGTCACTTATGAAATGAGTTTCAACCAATGATTTCTTCATAAGGTCAAAGGCATAATTTTGTATTTATAAACATCACAGCAGTACACTATTTATTATCTATGAATGTCTGCCCTTTAGTTGTATGGCACATAGCCTCCTGATGAGTTTAAAATACCGATATCCATGACTTAACATAATGTAAAATGCTTTGCTTAAAATAACTCTATATTTTGAGAAAATAAAGGAAGGGTAAAACACACTATCCAAATCACACAACAAAACATTAGGACATACATTAGTAACACAGATAAATATCTTAAGCATCACCTCATCTTCATTTATATTTACTCTTGTATCATATATACACAGAAATGTGCTCTTGAGCAAATTATCCAAGGAAGTCAAATCAAAGTGTTTTGATTAACCATTGATTGGTACATATGACAATTCAGATTTATTTTACAATAATATGAAATTTCCTGCTTTTTATGCTTTTCTTTCATCTCCTATGAGACCATTTAATTTCTATTAATTTTTTACTTCACCATGATAAATCTATAGCATATGCAAATTATTGCAGAAGCATCTACTATATTATCTTTTCTGAACTCCGTACAACTCCTGCATACCGCTTTCTTCTTCTCAGCTAGTCCTTCTCCTGCTGTCATGTCTTACTTTTTCTGCAGATCTTATGCAAGTAATCTCAGCAAAAAAAGTTAAGGAATAAATGCATTTAAATGGTTTCTATTTTTCTTCACACTATCTCATTCATATATATTTATACATATATATGTATGATATATTTTAGCATTTAAACATTCACAAAAGTATAGTTTTGGAAATTCAAATTATTAATTTAAGAAAATCTTCAGAATAAAGCAGTAAAAACAGTATTAGTTATTTTTTCTTCTTGTTTTGATACAGTGTCTCACTTTGTACCCCAGGCTGGTCTTTGTGGCCTAGGTGGTTCTTTTGTCAAAGAATCCAGAGTACTATGATTAAAGTGTTAGCCATTAATCAGGCTCTAATTTCTTTCGTTTTCAATCTTTGTTCCTTGATCGTTGTATAATAGGACACCCCCCCTTGAACAGGTGAGTTTTAATAGCTTTACATTTAAGCCAGTCTTCTTACCAAGCAATAGAGCTAGCAGTGGAATACTACAGTTGAATATGATTATAGTGATATTCACAATTGTCATTTTGATGAGCTCTAGGATCTCTAAGAAATGGGCTTTCTGGGCATGCCTCTTGGGGGTTAACTTGATTAGTTTAATGAGGTGAGAAGACTCACCTATCATGGATTGGACTCTGGACTTTTTAAAGGTTAATATGGAAGCCCAACCCAGAAATCATTCTTTGCTGCTTCCTGGTTGTGGATATACTAGGAACAGCTCTCTAGCTACTTCTCTGATCTCCTCTCCAGGAGGTACTGCAACTGTGAGGCAGAATAAACCATGTCTTCTGTAAGTTGCTTTGTTATAGAACATTCATCACACCAACAGGAAAAGAAATTCAAACAAAAATTGATACCAAAAGGACCCCTTTTCATTATAAAACTGGTCATCTGGCTCTTAGGCTATGCAAACTGTTTTGTAGATGGAATGTGGCAAATTGTTGCTTTGGAATCAGAAAACCCTGGTGTGCTATTTGAGTTTCCGTCTTTGCTGTGACAAATGCCTGGACAAAAGCAACAATGGGGAGAAAGAAGCTTTTTCAGCTTACAGTTGCTGGCTTCAGTTCATTACTATGAGAAGTCAAGGTAGGAATTTAAAGCATTGTTTATGTTCATACTCAAGAGCAGAGAAGAGGATTTAAATGCAGTAATCTTGCTTTCTTGTTGACCTCTTTCTTAAATCATACACAGGTCAAGATTCAAAGCATCAGACTTCTTCCTTTACTAGGTGGTCTTCTATCCTACCTCAATTAAGGTAATTTAGGCACTCTCCACAGATACTTCAATAATCCATCCTGCCCTAGAGATCCCCCATGCAGACTATTTTTCCAAATAATTCTAGGTGGCAATAAGTTGTCATTTAGAGCTAGCCATCACAGAAGTTTCATGGACCGTTATCATGAGATATGGAAAGACAATTATGTGAAAGACAAAATAGAGAGGCCTGCCTCATGTGTTTTCAGAGAGGAACAAATTCTAAGAACTAAGCTAGGAGGCGTTCATATGTTATTTGGGCTTGAGTCTTGCTTCATTCTATCCCTGTCCTGGGAGCCTGAGTGGTGGTGAATTTGGAGCTAATACACTAATTATTTTGGTAGAGTAATGGAGTATACACAAGCTGAAGTTTTCAATGAGGAAGTCACAGACAACAGTGATTAGAGTCATCAAAGAGAAACTTTGTATTCTGCACAGAGCCAACATGAATTGTGGCTTGAGAGTGTGAATCCACTCATTGAAGACTTTGACATACAAAGATGCAAATTTACATGAAAGGAAAATGTCTGGTCTAAAAATGCTGGAAAAAAAACGACTCCTTGGTGCTCTGACACCAAATTCTAGGGGAATGTTTGCCCTAGGTTTTCATATGTGAGTTTGTACAACCATGGTACACGGAAGGATCAGCCTCTACCATGAAATAGGCACAGATCTTGGAATAAGAAGGTGATGATTTTGAAGGCATAGAATGCTCAATACTTTTGGTGCTTAAGAAACTTGGTCCATGGTTTAGAAAGCAGCTAAGAACAAGAACAGTGCAGGATTAACAGAATACCTACAGGGAAGATTTGAGAAGCCCTTGAGTGAAGTTATAAATGTGAAACTTAGGTTTCAGTGGTGATACCAGAATATTGGAGATGCCGACAGTGCAGAATATCCACTGAAGAAAGCTGTGGTGACTGTCTATATGTACGGCAGATGATAGAGATGGAGGGGTGCTGTTATCAATGCCCTTTGGATCTCAGCCAGTTTCATCATAAACAAAAGATGCCAGAAATGGAATTGAGGTTTCAGTGTTTGATCTGTTTCATTTCTGTTATCATTTTGTCCAACCATTCCTGGCTTCATAGCAATTCTTCCATTTTGAGCATTGCATGTCAAAAGTGTGTCAATAGATTTTTATTTAAAGGGCTCATATTTAAGAAATTGTCTTGAATCACAGATGAGATGAGGATTTTGAACTTTCATTTTTTATTTACTCATTCATTCATTTATTTAGTGTGTGGGCACATTCACATTCATATGCATGTGGTATGAAGAGGATATGTGTATCATAATGGGAGTGTGCATGTGAAGATCACTAAATTACACAACTTATGGAAATGTTTTCTCTCCTTTATTATGTGGGTTCCAGAAATCTAAAACAGATTGACAGACTTATTGGCAAGAGTCCTTACCTGCTGTGCTAATTTACTAGTCAAAGGATTTTTAATATGATTCTTTAAAATTCATATTTTATATATGAATCTTTAAAATAATCTTTAGAACACTGAAGAAAAGCTCCTTCCCACTTCATCATCGGCACTGCGGCTGGGCCCTGCCACCAACTCTGGTGGATTCCACTGCTTTGGATCAAGTAACACCAGCTGAAAGATCAGGTGAGCGACCGATCTGCCAGCTGCACTGCCTAATTGCCTGTCTCTGAAAGACCCACTGGGCCACCCAAGCCTACCCATCTCATCATATTCCCTAAGAAAAATAGAAATAAAAGGATAAAATTTTCACCTCAAAACCTAGAGTATAAGTTCAACAAAATCATAAAAGAAAATTTCCTAACCTAAAGTAGAACATGCCTATAAAAGCACAGGAAGCTCACGGAACTCCAAATAGATTGGATCAGAAAATATAATTCCCGCATCACCTAATAAACAAAATACTAAACACACAGAAGATTTGCTGCATGGGCAAATCCTCAAGTAACACATAAAGGCAAACCTATTAGAATCATGGGGTATCCTCAATGAAGACCCTAAAAGTCAGAAATGCCTGAACTAATTAATCACTTGCAGACTCTAAGAAACCACTAATGCCAGCTAAGACTACTATACCCAGCAAAATTTTCAGTCACCATAGATGGATAAAGCAAGATATAACATGAACAAAGTCAAATTTAAACAGTAATAATTCACAAATTCAACCCTACAGAAGGTACTAGAAGGAAAACTCCAATCCAAGGAAGTTAACTATACAATAACAGAGAAAACAGATAATCTCACACTAGCAAAACCCAAAGAAGGAAAAAGCACACACACGCATACACACTACAACCACTACCATGAACAACAAAATAACAGGAATCAATAATCATTGGTCATTAATATACCTTGATATCAGTGGGCTCAATTTGGCAAAAAAAAAAAGACATAGGACATTTCATGTTCATCAAATGAAAAGTTCTCCAAGCTTATGTCTCAATTCTGAACATCTATTCACCAATCCCAAGGGCATTCATATTTGTGAAAGAAACATACTAAAGTTTAAATAACACATCCATCTCCAGACATTAATATGGAGAGACTTTGATACCCCGCTCTTACCAACAGACAAATCGTCGAGACAGAAATAAAACAGAGCCGGGTGGTAGTGGCGCACACCTTTAATCTCAGCACTCGGGAGGCAGAGGCAGACAGATCTCTGTGAGTTCAAGGCCAGCCTGGCCTACAAGAGCTAGTTACAGGACAGGCTCCAAAAGCTACAGAGAAACCCTGTCCCGAAAAAAAAAAAAAAACAAGAAAAAAAAGACAGAACAAAACAAAACAGAAATAATAGAAATAACAGATCCTATGACTTAAATGCATCTAACAGATATCTACACAGCATTTCACCAAAACACACACACAAAAAGATACATTCTTCTTTGCCCCTCATAAAACCTCCTCCAAAACTGACCATATACTTGGTCACAAAGCAAGTTTTCAAAGATACAAAAAATTTGTGAAATTTTGTATCCTATCAGGTAACCATGGATCAAAACTGGATTTCAACAATAGAAACTGCAGAAAGCCAGCAAACTCATGAAAACTGAACAACTCAACTGATTTACTACTGAATAAAGCAACTAATAAAGAAAGAAATTAAAGACTTCCAAGAATTAAATGAAAATAAATGCACAACATACCCAAATTATTGGGACACAATAAAAGTGGTGCTAAGATGAAAGAAAGTTAATAGCAATAAGACCCTCATAAAGAATTTAGAGAGATTACATACTAGCAGCTTAATGACACACCTGAAAGCTTTAGAACAAAAAGAAGCAGATTCAAGAGGAGTAGGTGTCAGGAAATAATCAAACTGAGGGCTGCAATCAATTTTTAAAAAGGGAGAACAATACAAAAATAATGAAACAAAGAGTTGGTTGTAGAAGAAAATCAATAAGATAGATGAACTCTTATCCAAACTAACTAAAAGAGAAAAACAACCCAAATTAACAAAATCAGAAATGAACAAGGTGACATAGCAACAGATTCTGAGAAAATCCAGAGAATCATTAGGTTATACTTCAAAAACCTGTCATCCAGAAAATCGGAAAAGAAGAGAAAAGTTTATTGATAGATAATGTAATGACTTAAATAAAATGCACAGTTCCCTAATGGGTGGACGTGGGCCATGAGGGACATTCTGATCCCACCACCCAAGGCCTCTGTGTGAGAGACCTTGGTAGGTCAGCAGGGCAGCCAGTCCCACGAGGAGCAGGAGACAGATACAGATATGCATGCCAGGCAGAGGAGCATTTATTTGGTAGTTATGGAAAGAAAGGGAAGGGGGAGAAAGAGGGAGAGAGAGACAAACAGACAGACAGAGAAAGAGAGAGAGAGAGAGAGAGAGAGAGAGAGGGAGAGGGAGGGAGGGAGGGAGGGAGGAAGGGAGGGAAGGAGGGAGAAACAGGGAGAGAGAGAAACAGGAAAAGAGAAAGGAGGGGAGAGAGGAGAGGAGAACACAGCCACCTCTTCCAAAGAGAGATGGGACAGAGAGAGTACAGGGTGGAAGCAGAAGGAAGATCTGCTTGCCTCAGTGGAATGGGGGAGTGGGCAGGGCTTGTCTCTTAAAGGGACAGGGCAGAACATTACATTCTCATCTCTTTTTAGAAAGGTGGGAAGTTGGACACAACAGGTTAAAGGAATTGGTACTGCATATGTTCAAGACTGCTTCCTGCTCATTTGTGGCCGTCATCTTGAGAGGGGAAACCTGAAAAAGCTGGGTGCTAGTCACGTTCTGGGGTAGTTGGTCTCTTTGCTTCTGTCTGAGGTTTGTGATATGGAAATGTCTGATGTCTCTTGGACATGTTTAAGGTATTAGTAGAACAGAGGACAAACTTAAGTTTACAGAAAAAAAATGTTTAGGATCAAGGAATTGAGAGAGGTATATCTGACCTGCTTAAGGTGGATCCTTTAATTTGCCTCCCTGGAACTCACAAGAATTTTTTGAGTTTGTGAAAACATAAGTTTTAAACAGCAGCATCTTTAAATCAGGATGCCAGTGACAGATAGTTTTGCACAATGAAAAGTATTTTTAAGACTATGGAAGGCAGTGTGAGAGAGAATATCTTATTGAAATTTGTTTGATGAGGCTGCCCTTTTAAATGACAAAACCTCTCAACTGTCAAAGTGCATCAGAGATCTTGGAGAAGGATGAAATGTTTCTTGAGTTATTGATCAAAAAACAACAGAGAAC